>JABVZY010000326.1:1476104-1491701 GCA_020883555.1 Drosophila nannoptera | reverse complement strand
ACGATCCTCTTTGTAGTCCTCGTTAATAAGCTCACGATACAGATCCTTATCGGCGCTGCCAGAATTGCGATAATTCATTGAGCGTTCGCGGCTGCGTGAACGCGAATTCCGGCGTCTGTAGCCAGGTTGATCTCGATTTCGTTCCCTGCGACAGCAACCAAAAATAAATTAGCAAAACATTAAGGTCTATTTATACATATGCAGGTGCGTGCAGCTGTAACTGCAAATAAGTATTTGCTGCTTACCGAGATCGCGAACGGGAGCGACTATAACGCTTGCATTGACTATTGCCGCTGTTGGTACCAACGCCGCCACCGCCGCTCCCGCCACCACCGGCATTACTGCCTCCTGAAAAACTGCGCCCATACCGCGAATGCGAATCCATGTTACGCCTATCTGAGGCTGCAGTTGCTTTTTAATCGAACAAACTTGGTTGCACAGCTAGCTACAGACAATTACCTCCCAACTGACTCATTAAATAAACTATCTAACTTGTTACGTTAATCGTACAATACTAAATTTACGAATCGCACCACGCACAGTAAAAAAGTTATGGGAAAATCTCAGCCTGCTGATGCTATTCACAACGAAATGTACCCTACACTTATCGATTTCCTCTGCCGAATAGGAAAGAAGAAGCACTCCCCTTCAAATAACTTTGATTACATATATAATTTTTTATTATAATTAAAAACATATCCTTTAATTTTTTACATTTCTAGCAAATAAAATTATCAAACTGCAAGTGTATGCTCGCATTAAGTGATTAAAGATTTCGTAAAATATTTTAGGAACAGTGTTGGAAAATGCTAATTTCACATATCGTTATTGCCGCTTGATTACCGGTATTAATTGCCGGTATTCTTGTACAAGTCTTCTGGGGAAGACCCAATTTTGCCAACTTCTGTCAAAATAGCGACAAACTTCCCCCGAAGTAGACCAGTATAAGTTGTTAGCGTGCTTGGCAATTCAAAAAGTGTCGACAATGAATAAGGTTTCATTAACAAAATCACAGCTTAACTCGGTTATTTCAACGGCGGATACAATAAAGAAAGCATCAAATGGTGTCACAACGTCAACCAAAGTCAATTCATCGGGCTTGCGTATGATGCATATGAAAGCAAATGGGATCACAAATACGTACATACAGCGCAAGTCTTTTCAGTCCATTTACGAGGAATTATTTAAGTTGCTAATGCGATTGCCCGACAAAGCTTTACAGGAACGCGTAATCGATGCTATCAACGCACAGAATGATAACTACCCTATCTCAGGACCTTATCAGTGTATACGGTGTTCTATAAATAAAGGAAACAATAGTACTCAAAAAGTAAATGTGTCGACTCAAACCGAAACATTAGAAGTTCCCACTTCAGTAGCTGAAAAAGAAACTAATAAGTCCAATGAGACTTTACCGCCTGAAATCGTTAAACGCAAACGGGGTCGTAAGCGAAACTCATGTGGGCCGAAGGTCGTCAAAAGATCTTCCGCCCAAATGGCTTTGCTGGATCGAGAGGAGAAGCTACTAACTCCTTTAGCACCGTTGAAAAGGAAGAAAAGTGCGGAAACTTGTGTAAGTGCGGGTAATTTAGAATTACTTAAACGTTCCTAATGAATTATCTGTGTTATAGGTAGCCAATTCAACTGGCGATTTCACGCCAAGAGATCGACGAGATTCCGGCTTATCAAACTTATCCGGCTTAAGCGATATTAATTGTGTGGAACTGTGTGATGGAATTGAGAACTATATCCCAGATGATACTCAGACTACAATTTACATGACGATGAAGAAAGAGTTCTTGTGCGCAGATATTATATCCGATGAGGGATTACTGTACGTCTATTTTAAAAATAATTTCGGTAAACATATATATATATAACATTCCACTCCTTCAGGCCTATTCATAATGCTATTTTGGTTGGCGATACACACCGTGTCCAACGACAGATTTATGTGTGGTCAAAACTGAAGGGCACTGTTGATTTAAATGGATTGCTGACTGCCGATGAAGAGGATTGTCTGCAGCTGGCATTGACCAATGACTGCGAATCGGAAATTGTGAAGATCGTGCTCACTGCCGGAGTGTTGCCAAATCATATCTACCAGGACTCCAATACAGCTCTACACATTGCCATCATCAATAATGTCAAATTGGAATCGCTGCGCCACCTTATGCGAATGATTGATCTTAATTTACTCCTCCAGACGAACGATGAAGGCTATACTGCCCTTCACATAGCCGTGCGACACAATCGTTACAAAATGGCCGAAGTTATATGTGATATAATCGACGAAAGACAGTTTGGTGAGCCCATTTATAAGCGTGCAGCAGAAAAGATAGAGGAGTCGAATAACGTCAACGACGCCAAGGATGAGAACAAGTTTGCCAAGTTCTATGAACACGCCTGTGATCGATTGGAAAACAGCAAAAACAAACTATTGCGTCATCAACTTAAGCATGAAATACTCAACGTTTCAGAAGCACGCTCTGGCAACGGGAGTTTGTTCTATGCCATTGAGGGAGAGCTCGAACACTTATGCTACTTCCTACTTGCCCACTTAACCAATCCAGATGAAGAAAACCACAGCGGGCACAGCCCCAGATCCTATCATTACGAGTTTGCGCGTGTGCTGCGAATCAACCTGAAGATAGCCCGAATTATGGATAAAGTCTATCGCATTTTGAATTCTGCCACGGAATAATAACAAACAATAAAGCTATGAAAATTTATAACTTAACTTAGCCTAGCCCCAAGTAGTATTCCAGTCAATCTGAGGGAGCTTCTTTATGTCGACTGATTGAAGTGACGGTGGCAATTTGATTTTAGAGTGGATGTGATTCCCCTTATTCTTAGAACGTTTTCGCTTTAGTTGACGCACTGTAAAAAATTAAAAACAAAAAAAAGTGAATACCGGATATATTTATGGGCAATCAATGATGCACCTATTTTTTCCAGCTGTTTCATTTGCTTATCGCTGTAGTGACGAAAATTGCAGAGCGATTGAAATCTACAGTAGCCTTCAAGAAAACGTTTGCAGGGCCTCTTTTTGCGTTCCACGTCCAATATTTGTTGGGGATCTAAATGGAGTATGTTTAAATTCGGCATATGAAAAGATTTATTTCATTTATTTACTACCTTCAAAACGACGCAAATAGGTGGCCTTAGCAGCAGTGTGAGCAATGCCTGCATTGTGTAATTTCCGAACATTTAGATCGTTTTTCATAAAGCAGCAGCAGTAATCGCAATAATAGCTCTTTCCACCCATTAAAAAAACAATTTTTACAATTATTCTTATTTTATTACAAATTAAAAACGCCCGATCATGCCAACTTGCTGTAAATATAGCTAGAAACTTTCCAGCTAAGTACTTCTGCATGCTTTTACCGTTTGTTTACAAACAAAACCATTTGTACAGAGCTGCCAACTTAAGTGAAGTACCACACTTCGCAACATTGTTCGGCAGCACAAATTAGTAAATAAGGTGAAAAGATGCTGCAAGGAATTTATTTATACTAATTTAATTACACATATATTAAGTGGACCGTGATACAGTGAAGCAACTATGTTCTTACCCGAAACAGCTGTCTTCTGCATAACATTAATGGTATATGGCGCCATACTTTTATTATTAATTTACTATGTAAGTACTCAGAAAGAAAATGGTAGAAGTGGAACGGAAATAAAATATAGTTTAATAATGAAATCAGGTACTAACCCTGGCCGACCTGGAGTGTGACTACTTAAACGCACAGGAATGCTGTCGCCGCCTCAACTTCTGGGTCATACCTAAATTCGGCAGCCAAGCGCTGCTCTGCGTTCTGCTTCTCATCACGGGGTTTGTCGCATTTATTCTAATAGGCTTGTATATGTATATGTTTAACTAAAAATTTTCCAGGCATTGGATCATGTTTCTGCTCAATTTACCCATGGCTGTGTGGCTGTTCTACGAATTGCATCGTCAGCGTCGCGACAGTCTTGGTGTCTACGATCCCGTCGATATACACAGCCGGGGGCTACTGAAGGTGCACCTCAGGAATTGCATGATTTACCTGGGCTACTATTTTATTATGTTTTTCGTGGGACTGTATTGGTAAGTTTTTTGATATGGACTTTTGACATAATTGCAAAATTCTTCTTCTATCAGCTTGATTTCATCGCTAATCAAGGGCGACCCCATTAAGCGACACGAAGACGACGAAATCATCACAGGCTTCTGAATATGTCTTCCAAGCAACCAAAGACGCAATAATGCAGCTTCATCAATTAGGCACACCTAGTCACAATGCACAAATCTCTCCTTGTTGGTTAATACCCTTCGCCTTATTTCGCTGCCAAATCCAAGACTTTAACCAACAAGTGAATTTCACGAATTTTCTCATATACTTATTTATTTCATAACTATCATCTGCAGTCACTTAAGCGTATTCAAAAAATAAAAAAACACCTATTACAATTTAAAGATATCTCGTCCTTTAAATATTCAGCTACTGCAGAAAGTCCACGAACTCCTCCAGTTCGCGTTGTCGCGCCTGCTTTTGGGCCCAGCGAGCTTCCGCGGTTTTCACATTGACCACCCAACGGTCGTGTGCAAGTTTGATACCACAAACGCCGCCTGTATCTGGTTTCTTTTGCGGGCCACCAGCTGCGCGTGCGGCTGCGGCTGCGGCTGCAGCTGCTGCGGTCGCTCCTCGGGCCATGTAGGTTTGGGAATCAGAACGCGGATGACGTAGTTTTGCCGGGCACAGTTTGCCGTCCTTTGGAAACGGTGGCTCAGCCAGATAGTGTTTAAGACAGCCTTGATGGAAGAGATGTCCGCAGTAGACACGTTCCACAAACTTATCCGCATTCTCGTTCAGCACCGTGGCTTCCGGCTGTGCTTGCAGCACAGTCTTCTCACATATTGGGCACAGCTCGCGGTGAAAATCCCGTGTGGCTTCGAGACAGAATTTCAGAGTGCGGTAGAGGCTGCGCACGGGTTGAAAGTTAGCCAATTGGTCTTTGTTGACTCGCAGTGGTGGCTCCACACATTGGCGCGCAATTTCCCGCGATTGACCGTTCAGGTAACGTATCAGCACCATGGGCAGATTTGATTCCTGATTACGCAACTCGACGCACTGATTAGGATACGAGTCGGGTACAACGGCTGTCACTCGGTACACGTAATTACCACCCCGAGCAATTAGTTCAACACAACTTGTGCGTTGGCGCAGCTTCAGCTGACTGCTCTGTTGTTGCGGCGCTTCATCAACTTTTAAATCTTGACGTAATTGCTTAATCTCGTCCAGGCACACACACAGTGGGTTATCAAGTAAATATTGATGAACGAAACTTAGCACACGCAGTGCCTGTGACGAACCCAAGAGCTGTTTGGCATAGTCGTCTATGAGGCGTGTGAGGTCAGCATTCAATTTCTCCGAATAAGCGCGACTCTTAAGCTCCACCAAAATGCATGAGCTTTGAGGATAGTCATCAGGAAAACGTAAACAAACGGTCATTGAGCGATTGGGTCTGTGTGGCAAGAGATCAACGCGTACTAATGTTGGGGTACAACTAATTAATTTACTATCGGCGATATTCTTCTCACAATTCGCACGAATGTCGTTCACTTCGCGTTCTATAAAGTCCATTTTTAAAAATATTATTCCTAAGAGGAATTAATTTTTAAAAATTTCAAGCCAGGGCTGGCTCACGAGCTATCGATAACTAACATCGAATAGCGAGGAGACTAGTTGCTGAAATTCCAAATTAAAGTAACAATTTTGAAATAATTACAAATGTTCAGTACCACTACAGTATATTGAGAAAATTTAGTTCGCAAACATTCAATGCAATCAGAAAACCATTTAAAGCCATGTAACAATTAGCTGCCCAGAGTAGCAGTTACTTGGATTTGCTCATCTCTACAGTCGCCACGTTGTGATAAACGCCGACAAAAGGAAACGATACGCTGACGAAATCTGCAGTGTAATTGAATTCGTGTGAAAAGCATTGAATATGGTTTTGGATTTGGACTTATTTCGCAGCGACAAGGGCGGCAATCCCGATGCGGTGCGTGAAAATCAAAAGAAACGCTTCAAAGATGTTGCACTAGTCGAGACGGTGATCGAAAAGGATACCGAATGGCGCCAGCGACGTCATCGCGCCGACAATCTAAACAAGGTGAAGAATGTCTGCAGCAAGGTGATTGGCGAGAAGATGAAAAAGAAGGAGCCTCAAGGTCCGGAGGGCGAGGAAGTGCCAGCCTCAGCACGGTCGAATCTTACGGAAATCACAGCCGAAACACTGCAATCCCTCACGGTTAATCAAATTAAACAGCTGCGATTGCACATCGATGATGCAATGACTGAGAACCAGAAATCTCTGGAGGCTGCGGAACAGACACGCAATATGGCGCTACGTGAGGTGGGCAATCATCTCCATGAGTCAGTGCCCGTTTCCAATGATGAGGAGGAAAATCGTGTAGAACGCACATTTGGTGATTGTGAGAAGCGTGGGAAATACTCGCATGTGGATCTGATTGTGATGATCGATGGCATGAATGCCGAGAAGGGTGCTGTGGTGTCCGGTGGGCGTGGTTATTTTTTGACCGGTGCCGCAGTGTTTCTGGAGCAAGCGTTAATCCAGCATGCACTGCATCTACTCTACGCGAAAGACTATGTGCCCCTTTATACGCCATTTTTTATGCGTAAGGAGGTTATGCAGGAAGTTGCCCAGCTCTCGCAATTCGATGAGGAGCTGTACAAAGTTGTTGGCAAGGGCAGCGAGCGAGCCGAAGAGAGCGGCACGGATGAGAAGTATCTGATCGCCACATCGGAGCAGCCGATCGCTGCTTATCATCGTGATGAATGGCTGCCAGAAGCATCATTGCCCATCAAATATGCCGGTATTTCAACTTGCTTCCGACAGGAGGTTGGCTCTCATGGACGCGACACGCGCGGCATCTTCCGTGTGCATCAGTTTGAAAAGGTGGAACAGTTTGTGCTGACGTCACCGCACGACAACAAATCTTGGGAGATGATGGACGAGATGATTGGCAATGCGGAACAGTTCTGCCAGTCACTGGGCATCCCATATCGCGTGGTCAACATTGTGTCAGGTGCACTCAATCATGCTGCCTCCAAGAAACTCGATCTGGAGGCGTGGTTCGGTGGCAGCGGCGCCTACAGAGAGCTGGTATCGTGTTCCAATTGCCTCGACTATCAGGCACGTCGCCTACTCGTCCGGTACGGCCAGACGAAGAAGATGAACGCCGCCGTCGATTACGTCCATATGCTGAATGCGACAATGTGTGCTGCGACGCGAGTCATCTGCGCCATCCTTGAGACCCATCAGACCGAAACGGGTGTCAAGGTACCAGAGCCGCTCAAGAAATACATGCCGGCCAAGTACCAGGACGAGATTCCCTTTGTCAAGCCGGCCCCCATTGATCTGGAATTGGCTGCCGCCGCTGCCGAGAAGCAGAAAGGCAAGAAGGACAAGGCCAAGAAGGATCCCGTTGCAGCTTAAGCTTAAGACTAATCACCCGCCTGCTCCTGCACGCCGCCCCCTGCGCTACTCAGCCACTCAGCCTATACTAAGCTTTCAAGTCCAAAATTGTGTTAATTCTATTATGTGTATTTATCAGCATTTATAGCGAACGTTTATGATTTTTTATAATTAAACGGCACAAGTTGCGTCTCGCAATGCAAATACCCGAGAGCTGTGCAATAGGTAGAGGGTGTTCGATAAAGCTGGCCTTTCGTTCGGCTTATCTAATTTGAATTAATCAATTCAATAAACAAATTTATCAATTTAAAAACAAATCTGAGGCCAGCTGTCTATCATACTGATTAAACTGTATTTGATTGAATACCCTGTAAATCTGCTTGAGATGAGCATATTGGTTAAGGAATTTGCTGATTTCCTTTGACAGAGTATCGTGCAGTCGTCTAGTCCCGTCCAGAGCACCCTTCCTTGTTTTCGGTAGGCCGAACTCATGCTGCATAGCAACCTGTGATATGTTCCGAGCGAGAGCTGACAGCCGGCTAGTCTGTTGGTTGCCTGGACAACGTTTCCGACTTGTTTACAAGCAATCTTTGATACAGACAAGGAAAACCTGAATCATTAGATTTTCGAAATGTCTCTGCAGAAACGACGCGAGAAATTGAATCGGCCAACCCGCTGGGATCGCATTCGTAAGCGGCAGCTGAATGGGAATTCGCTGGGCCTCACATCCGATGCAGTGCGTCGGTTCATCGAGGTCGACTACGTGGGGCAGAAGCAGTCGCGGCTCCTCATCGATGGCCAGCCCAGCCAACAGCTGAATCCAAGCGTTATCATGGACATGCGGCACGAGATGGTGAGTGGTTGGAGCAAGAGATTGGGCGTTGATCTCGAGAGTCTCTTTCCTCCCTGCCCTTACAGTTCTCAAGGATTCCGCGACAGCTGCCGCTTGCCACAGTGGCACATGCCAGCACATTGGACTCGACCAAGGCACACAATCTGGAGGTGGAGCAGCGATTCATAAAGAACCAGCTGCACAAGTTCCGCCAACAGCTGGCCAGGCAGCATCCACGCCAGCCCGACCGTAAGCCACACGTGCGTCCTACCAAGCCGGACTTCAAGGTGAACCATGGCCCGCTGATGCAGAGCCTGTCGCAGGCGGCTCAGCACATCGACAACTTCTACAAGACACCAGTGGATGCGCTCGGCCAGGCGACGCAGCTCGCCGCCATGCGCAAGCAGCTGGCCACGACGACGCTGCTCCAGCAGCTGGAAGGACAGACGCAGCCAAAGGCGGAGGCGGAGGCGGACACAGAGCAGAGCTGGGCGGGCAGAGGCGAGGCTAATGCCAAGGTAGAGCTGCCGCTGGAGATTCGCGACGAGCTGGACATGCTGGAGTATCGAAAATTCGTGAAGCAGGTGCAGTTGGACGAGAGCAAGACGCAGCTGCTGCGGCGCTGTCGCACGCCCAGTCCTCTGCTGACCACCGAGGAGATGTTCCGGCCGTTGCGTGCCGCAGCCGACCGGCAAATGGAGCACTTGCGGAGTGTGCAGAGGGAAGAGGAACGGGAGCAGGAGAATAAGGAGAAGGAGCTGGAGCAAGAGCAGCCCAGGCTGCTTCGCGAGGGCTCCACTTGCTCCAATACCAGTGAGGGTATAGACTCTGTCATCTCCGACCTGGCCGAGGAGGCCTTATATGAACTGCAGCTCGAAGCAGCCGAGCAGCAGAAGGGCCAGCTAGACGAACAACTGGCCAAGGTCGAGGTCGAGGTCGAGGTGGAAGCAACAACAGTGAAGGTTGTCAAGTTTCAGCTGCCGAAGCCGGCAAAGACACCAACTCCAGAGCCTCTGCTCATACGCCGCATAGAGATGCCGAAAGTTGTGCTCCAGCCCAAGCAGCAGCGGCAGCCGGAGGAGGAGGAGCAGTCGGAAAGTCAGGGACTGGGCAGCAGCTCGGACGACACGCCGGATGAACAGGGGCGGATCATAGGGAAACTGTTCAAGGAGCGCAGTGCCGCGGAACTGGAGTTCATGCGTAAGTACTTCCTCAGGTGGATCCACTACACAACCATGGAGAAGATCGAGCGCGAGCCGGGTCGAACGCATGCCAGTCGTGCGGCGAAGATCCACGCGTTTCTGGACAAGCTCAGGCAGGAGAAGCGCCGCCAGCGGGACACCAAGCGACCGACCACGCCTAGCGACGAGAAGAAAGCGAACCAACGGACGATAGAGCAGCGCGAGGAGGCCGTCAAGATGGCCAAGCAGTTCAAAAACAAGTGAGAGCCTCAAGCTAATCTCAAGCAGTTCGCCTCCCCCTTAATCCGAGTGCCTCCATAGACTCAAGGTGCAGCAGGACATCATCGACTTGCAACGGGTCAAGCTCGAGCGGCAGGAGCGCCTGATCATGCAGCTGAAGCTGAACAAGCTGAGCGATGAGGCGAAGGCAGCGCGCGAAGATCTCAAGCAAGAGCTGAAGACAGTCATCCGCTGCGGCGATCCCAAGGCAAAGGCCAAGGCCCGCTGCCTGCAGCTGATTGGCAGTCTGCGCGACGCCGAGGACGAGGAGTTGGAGCGTCTGCAAGGCAAGGCGTTGCTGCAGCCGCGCTTCCTTCAGCACATGCACGAGCGGGCGCTAGAGCGGAGCGTGCGCCACGAGCAGGCACGCCAGCGCAGAGCTCAAGCGGAAGCGGAACGCGAAGCGGCAAAGCTGGCCCTTGAGGAAGCAAAGGTGAGTCAAGCCTTGGTCGGGCACTTGGCTCCACTATGCTAATTCCCACATCTGCAAGCAGCGCCAGGAGGACGAGGAGGCTAAGCGGCTGCGCATGGAGGTGCTCAAGGAGAAGCGCCGCCAGGAGAAGATGGCCAAGGTGCTGAAGGAGCGTGAGCGTCAGCGTTTCCTCGAGAACCAGCGCAAGGCGCTCGAGTTCAGCCGCCGCCTGCTGCTGCGTCTGGGCATGGAGGGCTTCAAGCGCTTGATTCTACTCAAGCGCGAGAATCTGGTCAAGTGCGAAGAGTTCTATCGGCGTCTGTACAAGCGCAACTTCTTCGTGGCTTGGCACAAATACACAGAGTTTCAGTTGCGCCAAAAGCAAAGCCTGGCCGAAGTGTGCTACGAGAAGGCTGTGAAACGACGAGCCTTCAGCACCTGGTGCCTCTACGTTGTGGAGGAGCGCAACAAAATGCAGGTGGCTATCGACTGGCACGAGCTGCATCTGACAGAGCACTGGTTCCAGCGCTGGCTAAATTACACCACCAGCTGCCGCATGATCGAGGACACCAAATTGCAGCAGGCCATCTCGCATCACGAGTGGTAAGTTCGTCCTCCCCATACACCTAGCACTCCCTGCACTGTCTGAGTATCCTATCGTCTTCAGGCACCTGAAATGGAAAGTCTTGGATTGCTGGCGCCGCCTGCCTCAAATTTTGCGCCTGGAAAAGGAGACGGAGGAGCGGCGCCAACGTTGGCGCATGAAGATTTGGGAGCTGCTGCCGGACTACAAGCCAAGGGAGGACAGTTTGTGGTAGGCGCCTAAATTCAAATCAAGGTTGCATTGCAACAGTGGTGGCATCAAAAGATGACCCACTTCTAACATGATGATTTGGGAGCTGCTGCCGGACTACAAGCCAAGAGAGGACAGTTTGTGGTAGGCGCATAAATTCAAATCAGGCTTGCATTGCAACAGCGGTGGCATGAAAAGTAGATCCACTTCTAATATACAGAATTTCAGAGGTTTTCCGTGGGCTGTTTAAGTAAAACGACACTCATTTATTAATGTAATATAAGAGCATTGACAATATAAGCCATACTACCTACCATTTACTGGCACTCATAATTAAATTAATACAATATATAAAACCAACCTTTTTTAAAGATTCTCTCAAAATTTAGTGCGAATCACAATTGCTCTAGATAGGAGTTCTTCACGAAGCTCTATTCTCTATTAATACTCAGAAATTAGCTCAAGACTAGTGGCGTCATACAAATCCATATTTAACACAAATCTAAATAAGCTTGAATTGCGCAAAATCTTACCTGTATCGAAATGGGCCTAAGTACTTAGTTCGTATGAGCAGAGGCCAATAAATTGAATGCTCTTAGCTTAAATATAGCATTTGGGCTTTTCAAAGCTAATGTTTCATTATTTTAAGATCCCGCGCCAATTGCTCCACACGCGATTGCGACTAGTATTTGGGAATGAGACGCGTTTATATTCATGCAGAGTGGTACCGCGCCACCACAGATACAACTGCCGGATCAGGACAAAAGCTATGTAACTAGCAATGAGCAGGGCATAGCCGGCAACCACAAATGAAATGCCCAATCTACGAGAGTATGAATGGAAATTAGGTCCGTTCTGAGACGCAAACAGCTGCCACTTACTCAAAATCCTCGAATACCTCGCTGCAGTCGTCGGGCATCAGTAGTGGAATGCCAATAAGACGCACCACCAAAAACGGATGGCAAACGGCCGTCAGGGTCAGATTGGCTCCCAGAAGCAGGGCACACTCGGACAGTGCTAAGGCCACCAGATAACAGCGGTAATTGTGTTCACCGATGCAACAGTTCAGCCAATAGCTATGGTGGGAGCGCCGCTTGACGCAGCTGCCGCAAACGATGCAGTGGTAGGCGCGACGAGGCGTCACCTTGCGACAGATTTCACAGATATTTGGTTGGGCGTGTTGCATTAGACCAGCGTGTTCCGCGTCATCGTCGATTCTATCGTCGTCTTCGATGCCGAGCACAGTTTCTGGCATTAGTGTAATAGCTTCATGTGCCTTTTGCTCAGCCTGCTCCTCTCCGCTCGATGCTTCAGTGATGCCCGGCAGCTCATCTCGGGGTGAGGTGCCATATTGTGCGGTTACCAAATCAGACGGTGCCAAAATCTTAACGCGGTACAACGAATAGAGTGCAGCCATTCCCAAGGAAAGCAACAAATAGTTCTCCTCCGGCAACAGCTCCAGCAGCGGTACTGCACACTCAAATATGACAAGCATATAGAATACCGAAAATATAATCCAGCTACGAAAGAAACTCGTCTTCGTCGCTGTGCGCTCGGCTACCTGCAGACCCCAACTGGTGAAGCCAATCAACGTCAACATAAGTACAATTGCCGTCTTCGCATTTAGCGCCGCCAGACCCATCATGAGCGGCACGATAAGTGCGGGCGCTAAAGCAGCGGGCGAAATTCGCTTTGCTCCGCCACGCCATGGCACACGCAGGCGATCCTGAAAGGCAATCCACATACCGTCTATGTTGCGGTTTTCAATGCGTTCGCAACAGATTAATCTGAAGAAATCGTATGGAAGTAGTTATCAATCATGCAGGAATACAATTCTTCTCTCGGTGCTCACCGTGTGCATACCAAGTCAAAGTCTTCACAATTACAGCAGCATCCTAGTATGTGAAAACGCTGCTTATCGTGCCCAATGTATTCGCAGCAGCAGAGGCGCGACTCCGCCTCACTCCCCTGACTTTCCTTAGCTGCAGTGAAAAAATTCGACATTGTACCGTATCGATTCGCAGTGGGTCGACCGGCCGTGCAAAATAATGGAAAGCGCGCAGCGGGTGGAAGAATAATTTATTCTAATTAATAGCAGACCAAAAGCCTTAGATTATACTTAAAATTTTCAATATTTAAAAATGTATTATTTATTTACTTTTACCAGCTCAAAAAGTACTTACACAGTCAACTCGTTTCGCGATAAAAACAACACCCCAACCCTTTTTCCGACATCCTCCACAGGGTGCCTCGATTATATCGCAAGAACACCGGCTTATCCGATAGAAATTTCATTTTAATTTCAACTCGACTATGCCGCGTTTTAAATTTTCGTCAGCTTTCCACAAATAGTTACTCGAAAAATCATTTTCATTCGTTACATATTCAATAAATTGCTCAAGGCCTCCACCTACACCAAAATAATGCGATTTCCCGGCTACTAAAACAATTCCACTTGCTTTAAGTCGTTTTCTAAACGTTTCCAACAGCTTTTTCTGGTTATCTATGTTGTATATGGTCTCCGACGTAAGTATTATATCATATTTTTCTAAATTTTCGGTAAGTTGAGTGAAATGCGACCAGTCTCCAGAGAAGAAATTGCACTGTTGCTGCAACAAACTCAATTTCTCATCGTCATCAGAAGCATCTTTAAAATTCAGCAGCACATTTGGTATTGTTATATTTTCTAAGACATCTTTGTTCTGAAAATGAGATTTATCATTGTTATCTATATTGTATTGGACGAGCGATTTCTCACATAATCTTGGAAATCAACTTTAGCACCACACTTCAAAGCATATATTCCAAGTAGTCCAGAGCCGCAGCCCAAGTCCAAAACTTTCTTATTTTCCCAGCTAGAATTTTCAAAATGATCTGATAAATATGTCAGCAAATCATTGGTGCACTCCCAAATTTTCGCTCCACCTGCAAACAGTGGTTACAACTTTAAAATAATAAATAAATGGATATTTTTTCATATCACAAACCTTCATAAACACCCGCTATAAGGTCTGAATGATTTTCTTCGGATTTCTTAATGTCTAGGCTGTCTTTATCATCATGTTTTTTTATATCCTCCAGCAGGAATCCAGCTATCATATGCCGCAGATCAATTCTTCCGATAGTCAATTCTTTTGCATTAAGTTCGCAAATATCCAAATTTTGTAGTACAATTTCCGTAGGTTTTATTTGTTCGGATTGATACCAAACAATTTTTTCATTTCTCGAATCTGTACTTAACTTTCTATCTATTTTTGGCTTTTTAAAAGGACTTTCAGTATCCGATGAATCCGTTTCGTTTACTTGAAAGTTGAACTCAAACATCTTTAATACTCGAGTCACCTTGTTTGTTTTGGTTTAGAATTTCAACCGGCAGATGCATTTACCTGTAAGTCAGTTCAAGAAAGTAATTATTTATAAAATGTAAAATTTAATTATTTCTTTCTTTCCGCGTAACTTAATTTTCGAAAAACTTTTTTAGCTATATTAAGTACTTTATGCACCTACAGAAACACGCTATGCCATATGCTACAGCATATCGATAATGGAAACTAGCGGTGGAAGTTGGAGTTATATCGACATTACCACCACAAAGTCAATCGATTACGCGAATAAGACATCACGGAAATTTGCTTTTTCGCCTGACTTTTTGTTTATTGTATTAATAATAAAATAAAAATGGCTGATCAAATTCAACCTGATGTACGTACAGTTTTTAATGTTTATAGCTAAAATGATATCAATAATACTTTTGAATAGGGAGGTCAGCCGGCACCACTGATGTCCATTCGCTTTGATCAGCAACAAACAGTCGACATTGCGGCTGCCAATGGCAGCGGAACCGGCGATGCTGATGATGCTCAAGTAGACGACGATGCTAAGAAGGCGGCTGAATTAGTGCTGCCCAAAGCGCTGGAAGATGTCCTGGCTTTGCAAGATCAACGTGTTGCAGAATTTGATTTGGATGCAGATTCAAGAGGAGATCTTGGAGGAAATGGGGCATCTCAGGATGCCGAGGACGGCGATGTAGTAGAAGATAGTGAAGATGAGGCCGATAACCAGTTAAATGGTGTCAACAACGATAAGCCAGGCAAGCAAAGTAAAGCGGATAAGAACAAAAAGAAGAAACGCCGGAAGAAGCAAAATAAAAAGTTAAGGCAAAAATTGGAATTCGAAAGACAGCAAAAGTTGAATCGCCAATCTGAGCCTAGAGACTTAGAGCCAGAGGAAGAGCCAAAGGCAGTAGGCAGTGAAGATGAAGACGATCCTCCTCTAGAAAAGGATACCAAGAAGGAGAGCCGCAGCAAAAAGAAAAAGGAGCGTACAAGTGAAGGCAAAGATAAGTCTAAAGATAAGAAGTCGGAAAATAGCGAGGAAGAAGTGACCATTGAGTAGGTACATGAATTTTGTGTAAAATAATTATTTCAAATGCGTTAATTCTTACAGATATGTGCCCGAGAAAATAACTATTGCTGATTTGGCACCTATGTACCGTCAGTTCTATCGGGTGTTTGAAATTTTCAAGCTAGAAAACAAGCCGAAACCTGTGGAAAAGGACAAAGCAGCTCTGGATGCCGAGGCTTTGGCTAAAGCAAAGAAATCCTCAAGTAAA
>JABVZY010000326.1:1464174-1476050 GCA_020883555.1 Drosophila nannoptera | reverse complement strand
AAGGAAAAGCTTTCCAAGCGGAAGCTAAAGAAGCTAACACGTCTCAGCGTGGCAGAGCTTAAACAATTGGTCTCCAGGCCGGACGTTGTTGAAATGCATGATGTAACAGCGCGAGATCCGAAGTTACTTGTGCAGCTCAAAGCGTATCGGAATACGGTACAGGTGCCGCGACACTGGTGCTTCAAACGTAAGTATTTGCAGGGAAAGCGTGGTATTGAAAAGCCGCCCTTTGATTTGCCGGCCTTCATAAAGAAGACGGGCATCATGGAAATGCGTGAGTCGCTGCAGGAGCGCGAGGATGCCAAAACCCTCAAAGCAAAGATGCGCGAACGTGTTCGACCAAAAATGGGAAAAATCGACATTGACTATCAAAAACTTCACGATGCATTCTTCAAGTGGCAAACAAAACCTCGCATGACAATTCACGGTGATCTCTACTATGAGGGAAAAGAATTCGAGACGCGTCTTAAGGAAAAAAAACCAGGTGATTTGTCTGAAGAGCTGCGCATTGCTTTGGGCATGCCGGTGGGACCAAATTCACATAAAATACCGCCTCCATGGCTTATTGCTCAACAGCGGTACGGACCGCCGCCATCATATCCGAATCTAAAAATACCTGGGTTAAATGCGCCCATACCAGAAGGAACCTCATTTGGTTATCATGCTGGTGGCTGGGGTAAGCCACCAGTCGACGAAAATGGAAAGCCACTGTATGGCGATGTATTCGGCATGAGTACCCTCGATTTAGACGTGAGTATCAAATATTGTATTTTTGAACCAAAGATTATATTCAAATGAATTTGTAGAATGGAATCGATGAGGCAGACATTGAGCGAAATCAATGGGGCGAATTGGAATCTGAATCGGAGGAATCTTCGGAAGAGGAGGAGGAAGATGGTGAGGACCTAGGAAATCAACAAGATGAAACTGGCTTGGTTACCCCAGTTGAGGGTCTGGTTACGCCCTCGGGCCTAACCAGTGTTCCAGCGGGAATGGAAACACCTGAGAACATTGAACTTCGTAAGAAGAAGATCGAAGCTGAAATGGAGGAGTAAGTCATTCTAGTACATTCTTTCATTGAAGACTACCTCTAACCTATTCCAAAAACTCTATGGCAGCAATGAAACGCCTGTACTCTATCAAGTGCTACCAGAGAAACGTACAGATCGCATAGGTGCTTCCATGATGGGCTCCACACATGTCTATGATATTAGTGGTGGCACGGGAGCCAGCAAACAGCCCCCTGCGCGTACGACAGATCGCGAAGGCATTGTTGAGCTTGCGTTGGATCCCAGCGAATTGGATATGGATAATGACGCGATGGCCCAGCGTTATGAGCAGCAAATGCGCGAGCAACAGAATCACTTGCAAAAGGAGGATCTATCGGACATGTTGGCGGAGCATGTGGCACGCCAGAAGTCGAAACGCAAGCGACAACAAACTGAACCGGCTAAGACCACCAAGAAGTATAAGGAGTTCAAGTTTTAGTATAACTATTCCTTTGGAAACGTATCTGCTGTATCAATTTTTAAGATGGTCATTAAAGAACAAGAAAAAACTAGTAAGTTTTATAAATAATTTCAAATGCATTATCTACTATTTATGAGATGGTTCAAAGTAGAATAAAAAAGAGAAAATTTATAAAAATTAAGATATTTTTCACAGTTCAGCCAGCGAACGAATTCAGCAATTAGTTTATTTATATTTCAATTAAATCGCAAATTTTTACAATTGCCAGCTAGCTCTATAACTGTTCTAAAATAATATGACAAACACTCTACCTGAATAAATGATAGTCACAGAAAAGGGCTATTAATATTGTTGCTTGATATCTTATAATAATATTAATTCTTTACATTGAAACTTATCGCTGCTAAAAAACTTACATTTCGCATTGCCTGTTGTATTTTGGGACTTGCTCCGATAGGACCCAATTATTCCAGAGCAAAGCAGATGAGGAGATGTGCGATAGTGGAAACCCGTTATTAGGCAAAAGATTTTGATAATCTCTATGCTGTTTGAACGTGTGTGGCACACTCCAGAACTGTATATGCTATGGCCATAGCTGACGAATGCTAATTGCTGTTGTTGTTCTTCTTGTTTCTAGGTTTTTATCATAGTCATTCATCCAGTTGCTCATTGAGCTGTGCTAGCAACGCCGCACGTTTTGATTCCAGCTCGCCATCACTCAGAGTTAGCTCTTCATTTCTAGATGCTGCGGAATCCGATTGAGCGGCAGGACTAAGCGGCGTCGTGGATCGATTATTTTGATGTCGCCTACTTTCTTTGTCCCTTTTGGCTCGCTTCTCTTTTTTCTTCTTTTTCGCTGGCGAATGCGAATTGGAGTCATTTTGATGCAGCGCAGTAGTATTGAGTGGCGACAGGTGGTCCATATCCGAATCACAAGAAGACTGCAAAAGGAAATTGATTGGAATTTATGTTTAAATATGAACTCTTGATACTTACAGCCCTCGATTTGTTCTTCCGTTTTTTCTTCTTTTTTATCATCCTATCACTCTCAATGCTCCCAATAGAGCTGAGCGAATTCTATATTCAAGGGGCAACACAAAATTAAATCAATTATTAAAGCTATTTTTGTGTTTAGTGACTTACTGATCGAGATTTTGATCGCCGCTTTTTGGACTTTTCCAGCTCGACAAGCTCATTTTCAATGTCTGATCTCGAGGTAGATCGTACACGTTTTTTATGTTTTTTGTTCTTCTTCGATTTACGAGAACGTGAATGGTGATGACTGCACGCATCTTCGCTCTCCTTGATGAAATCCTCCCAGATTTTCTCCACACCAATTTCTTTTTCGTACAGCACATATGCTTCTAAATGTTCGACCAGCTTTTTGGCGCTTTCGTAGGGCTCACTTACAGATACATTTGCCTCCAGCCACTCGTTTTTAATTTCATTTTCTAATTTTCGCAGTCGACGCACTTCCTCTTTCATGCGCTCTTTTTCAATAGCTTCAGCCTGGAAAATACATATGCGCATAAATAACTATAATCTATAGTTACAAAAATTTGTTTACCTTTTCCAGCAATGAATTGTAGGTCAGCTTAACATTACCTGCGTCTAAGCTGGCAGAGCGCTTGTCTTCACAAACAACTGTAGCAAAGTCCTCAAAAGATGTTTTAGCCTGAACAACAAATTGCTTCTCTTTTAGTATTTCCCGTATGATCTTCTTTTCATCGTGGAATCGAGCCTTCAAATTCTCTACGTAAAACTTAAAAAGATCCAACGGCGTCGAACCACTTTGACCCAACATTGCTGAGAAGCGTATATCAGCCGATATTATAGGATACAGTTCCACCCATAGCGACATAGAGGTAAGTTTGCCTTCCTCGTGCAGTGAATCGAGGAGTGCAAGGAAAGCATCACGGTTCTTTCGTTGTTGCCGTTTTAACCGTTTCTTTTCTCGCTCTCGTTCCTCCTCCTCCTCCTTCTCTTGTGTTCGAATATGCTCTTCAAAGACTATAAGCGCATCCTCTTTATCCATGCCAAGCAGGGTGACATCGTTCTTGAACGCTGCGTTATCTAGCAGCATAACCTGGGCTTCGGACCATGTTGTTGCGTATGTAATGGAGGTCATTGATTCCAACAATTCGCCAAGAACTTTCATATTTCGTTTCTTAAGCAATCTCGCCTCTTCTTTTTCCCGCTTAGCCAAATTAAAAATGCAGTCTTCATAAATATCTCGACGATCAGGTTCTGGAACCGCCGTCCACGTGCGATTGTTAGCGAAAACCTCTTCGCAGCGAAAGTATTTCATTTGTGAGTTCATCTTATCACTTGACATGAGAAACTGTTCCAAATCCTCTTTAGCTTTTTTAGCACGAAGTCGCGATTCCTCTCGTTCGTCCTTCAGCTTTTGAGTCTTGTACGCATTAAACGTTTGTTTACGTTCGTTGAGGTTTTTGAAGGCATTGTAACGCGGATCCTTTGATATGATTTTGACGCACTGATCCCAGTTGGCAGTTGAGGGCACATTCCGATCGCGTAGAAGCTCCTTAAATGCCTCTATCGCTTCTCGTTTATCCTTAAATGCAAGTGCACTGTTGTCGCCGCTTGACTTTTCATCCTTTTTGCCTATAAACCGAATTGTTGCTTTTTGAACGACCTTTAATCATTCTATGTATACTCACTATTTTGTTGCGGCACCTCGATAGATGCCAGGGTTGCAGCCATCGCCTGATCCATAGCTGAGGAGCTATTTTCATTACTGCTCGGAGTAAGAGGGGAGTGAATCTCGGGTGTAGGTATGCGGGGTGCTGTGGGCAAGGCTGCTGGCAGTATATTGGCCAATGCTACATGTGGAACCATGCCAGCTAGACTTGAGGAGGTCATCGCAGCAACGGCTTTAGCCGCAGCAGCTGCTCTGCAAAAGTACATTTTCTGCTTCAGCAAACCTTTGTCACTTCTTGTATATTGTGCAAGTACTTACTCCTCCGCCTTGGCTTTAGCTTTCATATCTAAATATTCTGGAGGTGGCTCCCAACAGGTTTCCTTCGTGGACACATTGTGATAATAAACCTTGTTTGCATCAGATCGATATTCTTTCCAAGGGCATTGATTGTGCAGCAGCTCTGCGGGTGTCATGAGCGCTTCCGGCTTTTCCCATGAACTTTGCTTCGTATTTTGGTTATAGTAATACGGTCGTCCGTCCGGCGCTTTATGCTCAGTCCACTCTGTGTTTGAAGTGAGGGCACCAAATGCGGCTGCCAGCTCGGTTGGCGGGGGTGCCCCGAAACCAGGCGGCGGTAGATTGAACGGTGGCACTGGTACCATTCCCGGCGTGTGCGTGTATCCAATGCCGCCCATTGCCGTGGCGGCTGGCGGCAACGGCATCGCAGCATTGCCATTACCAGCGCTAGGAGGAACATTCATTTCACTATTTTTCTATATGACTTAATGGATTTAACGTTTGGTACGAGTACCGGTCGTATTGTTGCGGCAGCCAATTCGATGCTTTCACAATTGCAAATTTTAACCAATTTTTTACACTTCTTTCGCTTTTGTCATTCACAATCTTGCTGCGTGGTACGTAAACTGGTAACGTGAAAAAGTATTTTTTGTCGAACATGGTGTTGGTATTTTTTAATTATTATGTATTTAGAATACAATGAAATATATCGATAACAAGATCGATTATGTTCTGGAATTCAATTCCATTTATTTATCGTTGGATTGTCAATGTACTACTAGTTGTTTGTAATAATACACTTGATTTAGTTATACTATCAAATTACTTTTGTGAAGAATACTTTACCAAACCAAGTGCGACTAAATAAAATTTACCAGTGTGCATATATATTGCATTTTCTACCGTAGCTGATTTAACAACCAACATGGTGACTAAACAATAGAAAGACAGTTTATTATGATTGTAATACTTGTTTTACCAATGTTTCATATAGTTATAACCAATTGCAAGTTTCTTTACAATGTTCGTAAAAATGTGTGTGTTTAAAACACGCCTCATTCATTATTATTTCAAGGAGAGGAAAGGCAGATCGTTTTAATTTGAAAAAGCTCTTCGACATATATTTTTAAAATTTTAATAAAAACTCATTTTAAGGACTTTGTGTAAAAATGGTAAATTTACAATTTTGCAGCTTTTATATGTACATCTTCACATATTGGGCAAGTTTTAATGTACTTTACAATTAATCTAATTTAAAATGTCTACAATGTAAAACAATATTAAAGGTCCAAATTTTACTAATCTTAAATATTTGCACAACGCACTCGGCCAATTACAATAGCGAATTGCCTAACACTGTACATCGAAAAGTTCGCAGATTCCCTCGTCATTTTTAAGCACGAAGTTAAAGTCTTCTTGTGGTGGATTCAATTGTACGAGTGGCGGGTTTTCTGAATAGAATAACGAAAAAAGCAAATCAAAATTATGGTCATAGGATTGATTAGTGGCAACCCACCTAAATTGGGATCATCGGGATAAAACCGTCTCAGCGAATGACCGGCCAAGTAATTCTGAAATATGATTTTCGCTGTTCGTTCATTTTCTATTGCTTTCTCCTCCTTGTGTTCTGGATAGCACGAATACGTATGCTCATCCCTGATTACGTTGCCTCCTTTAACCGAGTGTGATGGAGATGAAAGTGGCGACGGAGTGTCTGAGTATTGCTCATCAAATAGTCCAGCAGCATCATTTGGATTTGTTGTTGCCTTGCCCTGGTTGGTAACTAAACGTATGTCAATTGTGCTTCCATTATCCAGAGACACCCGAAGTTCATCCTATTGAAAAAAAAATAATGAATATTTGCTTGTTATTAAATCCAAGCTACTCACATCACTACGCTGAATTTCCACTTCGTCGTCGTAATTAGGTATGGTAAAAACGGAATCGTCGCCAAAGACTTTAAGTAGGTCATCGCGTGTTACATACGCATACGACTGATTAGTCGGATCTTGCATTATATAGTGTAAATTTCGCTGCGCATACTCTAATTGTCTATCTAAGTCTTCCTCAATTGATTTTAAATGATTCGTTCTTTCACAGGCAACATCATATTCTCTCTTGTCCTTCGAATTGTTGAAACCACCGCCGCTATGAAATAAAGTAAATAATAATGAAAAATTTAATAACAATGTGATGTATGTAGCATTTCAGTGAAATTCTTTCGTGGCAACTTCACTAATGGCCTTCAATGAATTAAGTAAGAGTACGCGAAAATCAAATGAAGGATATATTAATATATATAAAATAACTTATTACATAGTGGTGAGATTACTGCTGAGATTGTTGACTAAATTCTTACCGCCAGCGGACTAGTGAACAGTGTCTAGCCTTATCAATTAGTCCAATGCCCTCCAGGACGTTCGTGATATCATAAATACGTCTTTTCTGTACGTCCAAGATTTTTGTCGCCTTCAATAATAAATTTAAATCCAAGACTAATATATAAAAATACATTTGAGACTTGGGAATTACCTCTTTCAAGTCAATGGAACCACCATTCTGTTTCATTAACTCCACGAATTTTTGGGTCAGCAACACCAGAGAACCCACTGAGCGCTGTTGACTATGGGGTTGTACGTGTGAATGAATTGATTGATAGTGCTGAATTCGTATTTTGGATTTTTGTTTCTCCAAAGCCAGGTCGATCTGGAAAGTCCGGTACTTTTTGGTTTCTAACTCAATCTCGTTACCACTGGCAGAGTCATCAATATCATCAGGGCTGCTGCTCGCAAAGATCCGCTGCCTTGGCACTATACCCCCAGATTTACGCTTGTACATGGCGCGCACTTAAATCAAACACTCGATACGATGTTTTGTAGTTAATTTGTTGTACCTAATGATTTGCTACGCGCTCAAATAATGAACAAATTCACGTATTTTTATTATAAACGTCAATTAAATACAAATGTTGGCGCTTGAGCACAATTCCGCCATTTATGTCACTTTTTCATTCTTTCAGCACTGTGCGCGGGGTTGATATTTTGAAAATTATCGATGAGCCACCACAATAACTTGAACAAAATGGTTGGCGCAATTAATTTCATAAGCTTTTACCGAATACAAACAATATGTTTTACAAGAATATCATAAAATTGAATACACGTACTTCATTATTGATGACTTTTCTAGTGTTCATGGGTTTTTTTTTCATATTTATACAACCTGTACAAAGTTCAGATCTACCGACATATCGAAACACCTCACCAACTTATCGATCAATAGTTTTGACTTCTTTTAATAATATTATTAAGTTAAATTTAACATTTTTTATTGAATTTCATGCAATTTGAGTATTAGGTATCAACAGTGTATGCTTCAATGTGAAAAAAAAAAAAAACATTTTGACACCTGGCCATGTGGGCGTGTATGAGGCGCGCATTTGGTGCTGTTTAAGTGCGTGTCACTGAATAATACCAATTTCGTTGCATTTTACATTTTTTATTAATATATGATATGTGTATTTCTTCTAAGTGTGTCATATTTTGGTTTCCTTTCTGCGAGTTATATTTGTCTAATCTTCATGAAATTGTGTTTCAAAGTTTGCGATCCACTTCCATGTTTGAATATCCTTGAAAAGATTTTATTCAGTAAAATTGATTATAAGTTCTTATTGTAATAAACTGTACCAACGATACGTACGATACGTATCCAATCCATATTTTGAACAAGTCATGCGCGCCCACATGGCACCGACTTATTCGAATTGTGCAACACTGCTTTTCAGTTGTTTAGTTTGTTTTGTTCACAAATACTTTACTTAAATAGCGTGCGGTGCAAGTTATTTATCAGTAGTGTAAAATATATTGTAAGCTAGAAAATGCCACAAAAAAATAAACCCAGACTTTCTCGTGGCTTGCTGGACATGAAATTCATGAAGCGTACAAAAGCCAAAGTGGAAAAAGAGGACGACGATGAACAGAGCCGTGCTTTATACTCGAATGAACTAAATCCAAAGATGCTCAATAGTAATTCCAATTTTATAATCGAACCAAGCTATAGCATTTGCGCTGGTCTGATTGATGGTCGGCTCAGCTTTCGCGGCATGAACCCAGAATTGGAGCGACTAATGGAGCTGGAACAAGCTGAAAGACAAGCCAACGTGAGACCGGAACAGCCTAAAGAAGTAACTGACCAAGAAATGGCTGAAGCCTACTATACAAATATGGCACCGTCTGTATGCAAAACGATGAGTAAAAAGTTTGCAAGCAAAAACCAAATTAACAAACACAAAGTCTATAAGAAACCTAAATGGCAAAAGGAGGCGCAATGTAAAAAACCACGACAAGATGAGGAGAAGGCATAAATTACTTGTTTATATATTGTTATGTGACATAGTAACTTAGATTTTATATATGTTACAATAAATTTATTCAGCTACAATCTGTTGGAAACTGTTTGACGGCCTGCAGAGCATAGCACATCTGAGTAGAGTTAATCCAGCGCCAAGTATTGCGGCAGAAATCATATGTGCTGCCATTGATGAGCACAGTTTGACAATTCACTGCGAAAATAAAATTTACTCTATGAATTTTATTAAACACTTTCCATTCTTACTTGTGTCCAAAATTCGCTGCACGTCCAGTGGAGCAATCATTTTATCCCAATGATGTGTACCTCTTGGAGCTAAATTTAGAACATATTCCCCTATAACTACACCGCCAACCCACATTGGCAGAGTTTTATTCATGGTGGTAATGAAAATTGATCCTCCTGGTTTAAGTGCCTTGACACAAGCGCTAAGCATCGCTACCTTATCGTCCACATGCTCCAATACTTCGGAAACTATCAGGGCATCATAACTTTCGTAATTGCCCATAACATGCTGATCGACCGGTTCCATTTTGTACTGAATTTTGTCGCTGAGTTCGGAACTGCAGTTGCTTAAGTGTTCCTTAGCCGTCTTTATCAATTCTTCTCCTAGGTCTATGCCAATGACTTGAGCACCTAAACGTGCTAATTGTTCTGTCAACAAGCCAGCACCACATCCAACCTCGAGTATTCGTTGTCCACTCAAGACTTTTGTTGTGTTTATGTAATGTTGTTTTACATTGCCACGTACCACAATGCCATCCCGTATTAATGGAACTCTAGAATCCAAAACCGTTAGGTAAGTTAATGGTCTGTTATTCTTTGATTTAATTACCTTATTTCATTCAAAGCATGCAACGCGGCCATGGGTCCCCTCTTATTCCACCAATTTGAAGCCAAATTTTCATGGTGCTGCACCTCGCGTAATGTTTCTGCACTTTGTTGCGTTGCGCCACCACCTGAAGCGGCATCTACGCCAATATTCATTGCAAATACATTTTGCTTGAGCGGATTTAATGTACTGCGAAGATATATTATTTAGGTGTCCCACTGTATTGCGTTCTCTACGTACTTGCCGCGTTTTAAGAAGTTCATATTTCGCAACATTATGTGTGCTTGACTTTCCAAGCAGCTGATTTTGTTTATTTTTTAGAAATTGCTGTTCAATTAATCGAAACGGAATACATGACATCGATTGCAAAAAATCAGTGGACCCGGCGATTCAAAGGAGGAAAAGATTAATGTCTTAATATGAATAAATATTTAATCGATTAGTAAGAATCAATATTACAATATAAGTTTCTGAGGCTGAATCGATACCTATCGATGCACTCACAATTTTTGACAACCGCCAACACTTCTTATTGCTCACGCGATAAGGATAGTGTATTTTGATAAAGAAACAGATCAAATTTGGTCTCATAAAATGTACAAAGCGCATCGATTAGTCAACCATGAGCACGATGCCGATCCTGCCTCGGATGGAAATTTGCACAGGGGACACCTGCAATCGATGCAAATGTTTCTTTTAACCACATTCTTGTTGCTTTTTTTAGCCGGCTGCGTATATCACCCGAAACCCTTAAAACTTCGATCGTCGCAACATCGCCAGGATGATACAATTTATGATTGCAACATAACACTGGTGGAATCAATACCAATTGGACTCAATTTCACACCAAACAGCCCAAAGTTTATGAGCACGTTCGAGGCTTGGCAGCAACTGTTGGACATTAGTAAGGCCACGCTGGACATCGGCTCTTTCTATTGGACACTGCGTGCCGAAGACACTGGCCTAAATGAGAGCAGCGCTCAGCTCGGAGAAGAGATTTTCCAACGGCTGCTGCACAATGGCTTTGGATCTGGACCAAAAATTAAAATACGGATAGCACAAAGTGAACCATCGAATGTTTCGCCGAATATGGACACTAAGATTCTGACAAGTTTTGGAGCGGCTGAAGTGGTTTCCTTAAATTTTCCAAAGTATCTGGGCAGTGGTATATTGCATACAAAGCTTTGGATTGTAGATAATCAGCATTTTTATTTGGGGAGTGCCAACATGGATTGGCGTGCGCTCACCCAAGTCAAGGAGATGGGCGTTTTGGCCCGAAATTGTCCACAATTGACTCGCGATTTGGCAAAGATATTTAAGGCGTACTGGTATCTGGGTAGCCATCCAAACGCAGGCATGCCATCTCAGTGGCCCTATGAATACAATACCAATTACAATCAAGAGCATCCTATGTTGATAAACGTGAACAAGGAATATACCGTGGAAGCGTTTGCATCCAGCTCTCCGCCTCCACTCTCTGCATGCGGCCGATCTCACGACTTGGATGCAATTCTGAATACCATTAATACGGCGCTTGAATTTGTGCACATTGCTGTCATGGATTATTACCCGTTGATTATGTTCGGGCCAAAGATACAGTACTGGCCAGCAATCGATAACGCGCTGCGCACAGCAGCTGTGGAGCGTGGAGTAACCATTAGAATGCTGATTTCTTGGTGGCAGCATTCTGATGAAAGCGAGAATAACTATTTGCGATCTTTACAAGATCTTTCTACTTTGCATCGTCATGTGGATATACAAATCGTAAGCATTTAAGAATTCCAAATGGTATAGAAACTTATTGGCTTTATACCTATCTAGCGCCATTTCGTTGTGCCTGCTGATGAGCACCAGAAGCGCATACCCTACGGCCGTGTCAACCACAACAAATACATGGTCACCGATCGAGTAGCATATATTGGAACTTCCAATTGGTCGGGCGATTACTTTACCAGCACTGCGGGCATCGGCCTAGTCCTGAAGGACACAGAGCCCAGTATGAATAATTCCATTCGCAGCGACTTGCAAAGTGTTTTCGAGCGTGATTGGAACAGCTCCTATGCCCACATGTTAAAGTAAGCCCAGGGCATATCATTGTATTTACATTATATTTTAAATAATGTTTCGATAACAGTATTTTTGTGGTTTGAAGTTCAATAAACTGCCGCTCTAAATGGTTATCTACAAGAAGCATTTGATTGAAAGCTGTCGAGGTCCTATCACATGGAAACGCTATGTACTCGATAG
>JABVZY010000326.1:1384670-1435165 GCA_020883555.1 Drosophila nannoptera | reverse complement strand
GCAAATAGAGCCCACCAGTTGCATAGCTCGCGCCCGGATAAGCCGCCAAAGTCGGATAACCCGGATAAAGGGCAGGCAAGGTCAGGTTTCGCGGCGGCTGCATCTGTCCTTGTGGCAATTGATGTGGCTTTTTGTGTGGCAATTGGGCATTCACCTGCACCGTATCGTCGTCATCATCCGGATCATCCCTGTCCATGTCCAAGCCCCGTGCCGCCAGCTCTTCGCGCTCACAGGCCAAGCGTGTGACCAGCAACCGAAAGCCTCCGCCCGTAGTCCAAGGTGAATTGTCGCTGAGGAAACGCAAACGGAGTATGCCATCCGGCGTGGTGTACTTCTTGATTCCCACCACCTGGCCGCAGAGTACGTCCAGATCGCGTTCATCTTGCTCCAGACCCACAGCCAGATAGTCGTGACTGCAATTGTCGGATAACTCCAGTTGGAAGTCAAGAAACTGTATGTGAAACTTCGTAGGGCATCGATACGGGGAACGGATAACGTAATCCACGCAGCTATCGACCGGATAAGTGTTCGGATAATTGGGTGATTCGATCACGCTCTGGCGTTGCCGATAAATACCCTGCAGCGTACACTTGGACAGCTCATCGTGCACCAGACCACAGGTCTCGGCCGTGAGCTGTGACACATATAAAATTATGGCCAACCAGGCATATCCTGGCATATCCTGCAGCCTCATTGTGCCGCTGAATCAAAAATGGGAAGCGCGTGGAACCTGTGGAAGCGGGCGACAAAGCACAACTAAAGTCGTCGCGGGTCACTCGACGTGCTCTTCGGGTGTGACTCCAAAGTTTCACTTGCACATGCAAACCAGCTCCCCCAAACTACCTGCCCCCTCTCCCTCCCCTCCCCCATCTACTTGCTAAAACAATTTGCGCTCTTGTTTACGAGCGTGCCAAACAAAAGCGTTTGCTTGTCTCGGCCCTTACGGCAAATGATATTCCAAAAAAAAACAGAAATATCTTCACCCTATCCCATTCATAGCTCACCCGTGTGGGTCCGTTGAACTCCGTAACATATTCCGCATAGTTCTGGTAAATACTTCCTGCTTCAGGTACATTTAGCATCTTGTTGGCAATGTGGTGCAAAAAGGTTCCATTAGAAGGCATGTTGAATGGCCGCTACTCTTGGTCCGATTGTGAGTCACCTGAATCTCAGGTGGATATTCCCAATAATGATCATTATCATTATCTGCCGTGCTTCTCCCTCCAATGGGAGGCTCGATAAAAAACAGTTATATTTCCAGCAATAATTGGGGTATTCCAGTGGCAACAATATGTGCAATTTCCATTTATATTTCTCATAAATAAAACGAGTTAATAAAGACCAATACGTTAAAAGCCGTTAAGTAACACCCATAAAGTGTGTGCGTTTAAGAAAAACGACAATAAATGGCAAACAAAAACTCCAATCGCTGTGTCTATTGACATTGCATAAGGCCACAAAAAAATTGGTTTCGTGGGAGAGATGGCTGCACTTGAGCCACGCCCCTTCAATTATGTAAGGTAACTTTCGCTAGGTAACTCAAACTAGAGCAATTTCGACTCATTATTAATAATAAATGTTGATCATATACGAAGTGAACATTTCTTTCCCCATCGGACGAATGATAGGCTTTCAGCTGACACAGAATCAACCGAGTGAAGTAGGCCTAACCAGAGAAATTCTCTGTTGTTACGCCTACTTGTTCCCGTTATGCTTATAATTTTCAGATAGTTATGAAACTGGGCAAATGCCCGTCTGTCACAGAAAGTTTATCATATAAATTCCAAATTAAGTCCAGGCACACATCATTTTTCGGGTTCCAACAAAATTCGGCTTTTTTCCTTTCGATTTACATTAAAACCGACTGAGCGTGAGGCCAAGGGATGACCATGCGATTGAATTTGGATGCCGTGTTGCGGCATCAGATGCAGCCGCAACAATGGAAGAAGGAGGGGCGTGGCAAAGCGCTTATACAGGCCAAGCCAGGGCTGCGCTTCAACGATGACAATGCCAGGCGTTACTTCCCCGAAAAGTTGGACATCAATCAAAGAGTGAACTCCATGATGGCCAACATACACAAGCATATGAAAGGTGAGTGAACGCCGCGTGCAAGGATGGGATTTTGATTCTTTTCTTGTTTCAGTTGTCTATCCACCGCGCAAAGCTGTGCCGGCTGTGCCTGCCGCCATTGCGGAAGTGTCACGTCGTCCCAGTGTCAGCCATTCGAGCAGTTTGAGGAAGTTCCGTCGTGTACGTGGTGGAGGGGTTCCTGTAATGCAAGGTTGCAATGGAAAGGTGATGCCCATATCGCAGGTCAAGGCACGCATTTATAGACAGGCGCAGCAGATTATGAGACGCGGATATTCGGATGTGGGGTCCAAAACATTTACCAATCAGCGGCGCATTCGTGAGGTGCTGCTGCAAAAAGCTGTACTAGAGAATATGCTGTTACAGCACAAGCGTTTGCAGCGTGACAGGCAGACAATTGCACTGGACATACAGCGGATGCGTCAAGATCTTGACAGGATTAAAACAAAGTTGGATACATCTCTCAAAACGTTGAACTCAACGCGCACCATCTTCAGCAACGGTTCTACCAAGAGCAAGAAAAGTTTGGTCTCCGCTTCTTTAACATCGAATGTCGTTATTCCGGGTCGCAATAAGAGTGGATCGGTGGCAGGCAAGCCAAAATCTAGTGGTGTTAAACATGGAGATATGATCATAAAGCGTCAGCACGCGGCAACAGTGAAGAGACGTATTAGAGCGTAAACCTTAAGAAAACTTTTTGCTAACCCTATCATAATAGCAAGCAACACAGTAACTGAAACAAAACACAAGGTGGCAGCGCTCGTTTTCATAAATCCCGCCATCGATAACCATTCGTACTCATCGATATATTGTGTATTAACATCGATAAGTACTTGCGCATCACTAAATCATGGCGTCTGTCTCGCCTTCAACAGCCAACAATTTTGTTTTTTCATTTATTTGTGTAGTTTGTTATTTTATTTGGCCCGTAAATTGGCGGAATTCGAATAAAAAAGAAACTCCTCCATAAGATGGGCTCATCAAAAAAACATAAGAAAAACAAGTCGGAGCGACGCGATAAATACGAAGGTGAAAACTCAGTTCTCGTGCATTTTGCATCTTTTTGTTGGTGTATGCGGCGCATGTTTTTCATCTAACTGTTGTTTATTGTAGAATATAGCCAACACCAGGATCCCGCACAGGTGCAGCGTGGTCTGAAGCTAATATTGAAAGTAGGATCTAATGCAACACCTGAGTACAGTGCAAATTCACCGCTTACCACACTTGATGGCCATGCTGGACCGCCAACTGCTGCCGAGGCCATGATGGCTGCTGCTCCAGGAAGTCCCGCTGTGCCTGATGAGCTGCAATGCGGCGAGTTCGGTCATAGAGAGAAACATAAGAAATCCAAGAAGAAAAAGAAGAAGAAAGATCGTGAGAAGAAGCACAAGCATCACAAAGAAAAGCGTCACCGCAGTCGTGACAGGCAAAGGGACGTGTGTTCAGAGGAACGTCAAAATGATGAAACATCCATACCAGACGATGTAACCTGTAGCGGCTTTACGTCAGTCCAACATCGTAGTCCTCGAAGCCTTGCGCCGCCGTTGACGGATGCCGATGTCAGTCAAGATGGTTTTAGCTTTATGGACGATGATGGGGATCAGTCACAACCTCCATTGCCCGAAAATATTTTATATTATGCAGGTATTACTACCGACAATTCGCCCTCCAATTGTCCCGTTACAAAACCCATAATACCGCGCAAGTTAGACGATATGCTACTCAGTTCGCCCACATCGTCATCGCTGGGCATGCCAACCGGCGGAAGTCCAACAAAGCCATTACCCGATGTAAGTGAATGGAATACATCATCGAAAAAACATGTTCAATGAAAAACGTTATATGCTTACAGCTACTAATACCGTCGCCATCTGGATCGACGCCTGCCTCTACTCCTGGTGGCGCCAGTTCTCTAAATGCCATGACACCCAAAGCACTCGAGGCGCCTAAAACACCGAGCAGTAGCAGTGAATCGGGTCGGGAGCCACGAAGCTGCGTGCTCAAACTGAAACAGCAGAAGTCACCACTCAATAAACTACTGGAACACTTGCTACGTTTTCTAGAGAAACGAGATCCGCACCAATTCTTTGCGTGGCCCGTCACTGATGATATTGCACCCGGCTACTCGTCAATCATCAGCAAACCGATGGACTTTTCCACAATGCGCCAAAAGATCGATGATCATGAGTATACAGCCCTCAGTGAATTCAGCGATGACTTTCGCTTGATGTGCGAGAATGCCATACGCTATAATCATGTAGACACCGTTTACCACAAAGCAGCCAAACGACTACTGCAATTGGGCATGAAGCATTTGCAGCCTGATAACCTAATGCGCACACTAAAGCCTCTATCCGGTTACATACGTGAATTGACCGCCAAGGAATTGGGCTTCGAGTTGAGCTCCAATGAGCTAGCCGGCTATGATGGGCACGATTCGGCGGATGACGGCGCGTCCACCGGTGCAGAGGAGCCAACGCAGGCCCAAATGGAAGAGGAGGAGCGCAAACGAGCATTGCGTTTGGAGAATGCACCCAAAACTCATTTCGAGCCGTATGTTGATGATTTAACCAGCGAGGAGATACTCGCGCAGGTGCAGGCCGCTGCACAAAAAGCCAAACAACGGGTTAGCGCCAAACAGCGAGCCCACAAAATGGGTTTTCTACGGCAGCACAAGGATGGCACAACCACACTCAATCTGCTCATCCGCGACGAGAATGAGGGTCCTGAAAAGGTGGTGACCATTGGCGACTTGGTGGGGAAATTACCAGCGGGGAGCGCTCAGCTGCACGGCATACATACGGATCAGCGCAACGCTGTCAAGCCAGTCAAGCCAATGAATTATGGACCATTTGCAAGCTTTGCACCCACTTTCGATTCACGTTTCTCCACGTTGAGCGCCGAGGAGACACAACTGGTGCTGCGCACCTATGGCGATGCGTCAAGCGCCGAATATGCCGAGAGCATATTACAGTTCACAAAAGACTCCAGCTATGGCACTCATATAGCCAATGGATTACTCGATATACTCACAAACGGAGAGCACAGCAAATCCTTGGACGAGCTTTATAACATGCAGTTGCATAAATACGAGCAGCGAGAGATTGAGAAGTGCTTTAACAAGCAAGATCAGACATGCGGTGAAACAGAAACGAGCAAACAAATCGAGCAGGAGTATGAAAAATATAAGAACACCCGGTTGGACTTTAAGCGTTTGCGAACGCTTAAGGATCTAGGCATTGACGTGGATTTCCTAGATGACATGGAGAAGGAAATGAAAAACTTTGAGAAATCGCAGCAAATGCGTGAAAATTTAAGCAATAATTCAACGCTGATCGAGAAACTGCGTGTTATACAGAATGAACGGCTTTCACAGCCATTACCCGCCCACTTAGCTATGGTGCCACCCGCTGGGCAAGAGGAGACTCAAACTGCACAGCAACTGACGCAGCAGATAACTGAACTGGCCAAAAAGTTGCCGCCGTCAGCCATTGCCGATCAATATGCGTTGCGGAAGGCCATGGGCATGTCCTTTGGTATGTATGAAATGATTAAGTGGCAACTATTGGCCTACTCAAACCAAGATCTTCTTTACTTGCAGCTGGTTTGCCTCCACCACCAGCATCGCCGCGGATTCAAATGCCGGACCTACTGCAACAACCAGTTACATTGCCACAAATCCCGCCAGTTGTCGTTGGTCATGTACCAATGGATATTGATGAGCCGGATGTGCACGCTGGGGGCGATCTCGAAAATGAATTACGAGAATTCCTAGAAAGTGGCTCCGGAATGCACGCGTCCAACCCAGCGGATGACAATAATATTGTCGCCCAGTTGCTGCTCAACTAGAATCGCTTTGTTTATAATGTTATATAACGCACTACGCTAAATTATTTTCATATACACAAATCGCTGACATTTTCAATAAAAAAAGCAACATAATATTTAAGAGTTTGGTTTTTCTATTAGTTCATAATAGCATCATCAATTAATCAACCTCTCTCAAGTGTAAAGTTTTATTATCAGACCTTTAGAGTAAAGGCGTTTGTACAATATCCACGTTTCGTATAGTTAAGTATAGGCGTTATACAGTTACACATTGTTTACATGAGTTCAATTTCTTATGAATATGATTTTAATTCATTTTGTTAAGTACCCCTATTAAGTATACAAGTTTTTACAGTGCTGGAAAGTTCAAATAACTACTGGGCATTACTTATGTGTTGAAAATGATTTAATCATTTCAAGGTATTTCTTACATTCGTTCGAATAGGTATATTTTCTTTAAGTACATTTCAAAAAACATCTTTCATAATTTTTATGTTTTAATCGTCAAATGGACGCTTCTGGGTAGAGTTTGTAACATGTAAACTGGCATAGAAAAATAAAGTGGGCATAATATAAATATTTATGCACATACATAACATACACACACAGATCAGATGCGACGAACCTAGGTAAGTACCATAGAAATACACAAACATGCATAAACCCGCTCATAAAGATACATTTTAAGCGAAATGTACCGAAATAAAGGACCTGCGCGTTATTCAAATTTTACACTTAAGCTAATGAACATTTATGGTATTCCATAATTGGAGGCACATTCGCATTGTTCTTGTTAGTGATTTCCTTTTCGTTGTTGCTATTTTTGTATATGTTGCCGTAATTGCTGAGGTAGAACACTTTAACGGTTTGAGTAGTTATTTACCAGTGTTGCCATATTAGGTATAAGCTATTGTTAAATTGCAGACTAACTAGTTCTAATTGGTTAAGTTCCATTTTTTCTTCCTTTCGTTTTTTTTTTTTTTTTTTTTTTTTTTTTTTTTGATTTTGATTGCCTTTTTAAATAAGTATTACTTTAGGACACACATTTACATGAGTTTCATCAATGTCCGTAGTTTATAGCGTAGCATACCTAAACAAGATTGGCATCTTTTGCCATACTGTAGAAAGCAGATTCAGGATTTTCCAGCAGTTCGCTAGGCGAAGCAAACTCCTTTATTTGACCCTTGTCCAGAACAATCACCTTATCAGAGTCCATAATGGTATTCAAACGATGGGCAATGGTCAGCACAGTGCACTCCTTGAATTCACTGCGAATTGTTTTCTGCAAACAATAAATAAGTTATTAGCGGGAACTGCGAATATGAGGAGTAGAAAGTATGTTATACCTGAATAAGATCATCAGTTTCCAAATCCACAGCAGCTGTAGCCTCATCCAAGATCAACATCTTGGTTTTTCGCAACAGAGCACGCGCCAAGCAAACCAATTGACGTTGACCAACCGATAGATTTTCACCACCTTCACTAATCTCATGATTCAGACCAGCTGCCAAGCTTTTCACGAACGCCTTTAAATGGGACAGTTCCAAGGCATTCCAAATCTCATCGTCGGTCTTGATCTCAAACGGATCGAGATTGGAGCGCAACGAGCCAGAAAACAGCACAGGGTCCTGAGGTATGATCGTCAGACGGGAACGTAGCATATGCAGACCCATGGTTGATATATCAATGCCATCAATCAAAATTTTACCACCAGCCGCTTCAATGATTCTGATAATAATGAAAATTCAAATAAAATTTTGGCAAATTTCTTCCAAGTTTCAGAGTCCATTTACCTGAACAATGCTAGTGTCAAACTGGATTTTCCGGCACCAGTACGTCCTACAATACCCACTTTCTCGCCGCCCGCTATGTTGAAGCTTACGCCACGCAAAACCAACTCGAGACCTTCTCGATAGCGCACCTGGAAATCTTTGAATTCGACACGTCCATCAGAAGGCCAGTTCTTCGGCTGTCGCTTATCCGATTCCAGCTCCCAGGGTGCCTCCTGTTTAGTTTCCCCATATTCCTTGATACGCTCCACTGACACAATGTTCGTCTCAATGTCCGAGGACATACGCACGAGCCAGTTGAGCGTTTGGGTCACCTGAAGCGCATAGCTAACCGATAGACCCACCAGACCGGGATTCGTTTGACCACCCAGTACCGCAAATAGCGAGGCGAACAAAATGATCAGATTACCAACCATTTCCAGACGCACTGCCAGCCAGCGATTGGCGATCAGAGATGGATATTTGCACACTTGATTCTTATCCACCTTTGCGTCCGATTCTTCAACGAAGCTAAAAGCGTAAATGAATAAAATTATCGCCGATTCAGCAAAGGATAAGAGTATCGTCTTACCGTTCCTCCATCGTATATGCGCGTATTGTGGAGACTCCTGTGACAGTTTCGCCGAAATGTGAGTAAATGGGAGACCGAGAAACGGATTCCAAACGCATCAACTGACGAGATGTGGCGACATAGAAACGTTGCGCGAAATAGTAGACACCTCCGATGGGCACAATGACAGCCAGGAAAATAGGCGTCGAAATGCTTATAACCACAATGGTGGCCACAACCTAATACAAATGCATCTAACGATTATTACCCAAGTCATACAAAAATATTAATTGAGCAAGTGCAATGAGGAAGTATTAGTGGGAAAAAGATTATAGGAAACTGAAAAAGTAGGTAAATGATGGATACGAAGTCGATACGATTTCAAATACATTCTGGAATGCCCCAACGTCTTTTACCTGATCTGACGCTCAAATCCCAACCAGTTAGCAGAAACTAATATTCATCATTGTCTTGACTTTGATAATTTCTTAAATTTATCAAAGTTCTTCTTCTATACAAAAAGCAAGTGAAAGCGATTCAAAGCCAAGTTGAAAGGAATAATGAAAGAATACATACAGAATGAGATACGGAAATTATAGACTTTGATGCGAATCACAGATCCTGTACAAATCTCCATTGGTTAAGTGTGCCAATTATAACTGTTGGGCTTTTACCTCCAATCAAAGAGGTAAGGTAAGAGACAAGGCTGCTGGTTATGATGGCCGGCAGAAAAAATTCGATCACTTGAATACTTTTCGGAAATTTGGTTATGATACGACCCACTGGAGTAATATCAAAGAAAACGTATGGTGCATAAAGAATGCGTCCCATGAAGTGCCAGAATTAACGCCATGATGAAAGATAAATTCAATTCAAACACTTCTTAGAACAGTGTTGTAAAACTACTAGCAGAAATATCGATATTGTGCGCTCTACAAAACGTTTGTGTAATCGATATGTGATTAATCACAGTTGGTGTTCAGATGGTGGTTAGAAGGCATTGAAGATTTGTGAACTATGATATTTATCATCTCCTTTTTGGGTTACCTCAGAGAGCAGACCCACAAAATTGGTAATTAGCATAGGCAGGAACTGATCGAGCGTGTCAATGTCTTTGGAGAAACGGGACATAATGCGACCCACCGGCGTGGTATCGAAGTAATTTAACGGCGCCGCCACCACACGACGCAAGAGGTAGGCGTGTAGCAACATGGCTGCATGCAAACAGCCAATAGTTGGAACCACAGTTCGTGCGATGGACAAAAAACCTGGAAAATTAAGATATTTTTTGCTGTATGTGATAGTTGAGAGCAGTATAAGGCCCCAAGTGAAATTACAGCAGAAGTTATTGTGAGTTTCATGCCAGCAGCAAAACACGATTAGAGTCTCAAACCATAGCGACAAATGTTTTGTAGATTAGTTCAGTTTAGGATTGGGATTATAGTGATAGTGTATGTACATATAGAAGAGACGGATTTGTAGCTAATTTGAAGTGCCTAGCGCTGCAAAGAAAATTACCTCCAATGCGCACCAAATACCATCGGATATGACCTCCACTATTTTCTGATCAACCGTTTCAGTGTCTTTGGAAAATCGAGACATAATGCGACCCACTGGTGTGGTATCGTAGAACCACATGGGCACACGTAGCATTCGGGTGAGTAGCAGCGAGTGTAGTACCTGGGCGGCATGTAAAGTGCCAAGTTGGACGGCCAAATCCGATAGGAATGAGCCAATACCTGCGATTGTGGATCAGTGGATCAATTGATCAAATTGTATGGACAAAGTTTTGAAACAGTAAAGAGTTTGACAGAACTATAAAGAGACTATTAGAAAAGTAACAAAGCATGCCCGTTTTATAGGTGGTGGTGTAGTAGGTATGTCATATGATTAATGGTTTGTATGTACAGTCCGTGGTCTAAATATCGATAGACGATAACCTCCTGCAACGAACGTCAAATTGCTACGGCAGTTAATTAGTTAGGCATAGTGGTGAGATTATTCTTACGGGGGATTGAGGTTAGTTACGACAAAATAACAATCGGTCTCACGTACCCGAAAAGCTTGAGAATAAAAGACACGCAATAATTCAGGCATTACCACATCCAATTTGAATATGTCGCTCGACAATCGATCGAGTATGCGACCCCTTGGCTTTGCATCGAAAAAGGATTGAGGTGCACCCAAAATTCGATGGAACAATTGGCAAAAGAGCCGCTGCGCCCCATGCAGACCGCCGATGTAAACGGTAAGCACATTTACCATATAGCTAAGAACTGCAATTTGGCGAAGGTAAAGATTTAAGATTTGGGACAGAAAACAAAGTTCGACTCACGACCAATTGATTAATAAAACAAATAGGGACAATTGTGTACAGTTAGATTATCTTTCGACATTTCAATGTGTTTGTGAAGTATGGAATATAGAAGAGGATACTCAACCAAGTTATCTCAAAAGTACACCTACAAATACCTAGGTCCGAGAAGAAGGTAACAACTGATGAGTAATAATGAGAGATTTCGATAAATAGATTCTATATAAAATATAATAATTAAAATTATTACTGTGCTCCAAAATGTGTTGAAATCATAGAGAATTCAATAAATCTCTACTTTAAACTAAGAAAATCATTTTAAGAGGCATCGCCTTTCGGGACAGAGTGGTAAATGTATTACCTGAAGCGCTGTGGAAAGGCACATGCGTATATTGAGGGGCATTACCAGATCCAGGCAGTTGATATCGTTCGAACAGCGATCCAATATTCGCCCTTTAGGCGTCGTATCGAAAAAGTCTGATGGGCAATGCATGATATTATTGAAGAGCTGTCGGAACAGCCTGAATGAGGCGTTAATAGTGGATGAAAAGAGAGTGATTGCGGCACCGTAATTGCACAGACCTACATAGGGATGGTATATATACATATATATATGGTAATAGTGGAAGAGAAAGAAAGAGCGATTGTGTGTGAGAGAAGGGGAGACTTGCTTGGTTTATGTGTTCGTGGCGAGTTCTTAACTTCTAGAAACTAGAGACTAGGCGTAGTTCGAAAGTACAAACCGTAACTCAAAACGCGGGCTACAAAACTTAGAAAAAGAAAAACTCACGAGGAGAGACATAAAAATGTTGTTGGATTAAGCAAAAAGAAAATACCATAAATATGAAGGTAAAGAAGGAGTCCATGGTACCGGGTAGCTCTTCGCTTACAACATCGATATCGGCGCTGAAACTGTTTAAGACGCGACCTACGGGCGTTATGTCGAAAAACCGACAAATCGATCCGCGCATCACCTGCCGGAGCATTCTATTGTGTAATTCCTTGGCTGCACGCAGTCCACCGAAGTAGATAAAGAGAACCGCAACGAAGGCAAACACACCTGCACGACGATTTGGCGGAAAACGGCATGGAATGGAATAGGAGGCAGGCCAAAAAGGCCATACAAAAATTGATCGATAACAATTAGTGAGCAATTACCATAAGTATATGTATGTACTTAAGTAATGCTAATCGGGTTGGTCGAGTGTATTTCTAGGTATATCCACAACCCCTACTCATACCAGGGCGTCCTCACCGTATTGATAAGCGAAGGCTGCCAACACAATAAAATCGATATTAATCGGTTTCCGTAATCGTTGGGGCTCTGAGACAGTCGCGTCTTAGAGTGCGTTTTCGTTTCCCAACTTGTTATTGGATGAGTCCTTAGACCAGATTCCAAATAAAGCGTTAACAGTATATTTAATAAAGCCAAAGCGCGGTAAGATAATCGCAGGTCTCCTTGAGATTTGAGCTCAGATCAAGTAAATGCATTTCAGTTTCCGATGAAAAATGGGAAAATGTCGTGTTTGCGGATAATGAATGGGGTGGTTGGTTTTACTTTATAGCTAATTCCAAGTTTTTTTAATGGGTGAAGCTTGTTAGAAACTTTGAAGCAACAGAATAGAAAGTAAGGATCTTGGGTTTAGTCTTAAAGTATCTTTACCGAATAGGATGTAGATAGAAACGAGGACACTATTTGTGGCAACACACTGTCCACTGTGTCAATGTCCTTCGAAAGGCGACTTAGTATACGACCCAAAGGTGTCGTATCGAATATCTCCATTGGCCATTTGAACACCACGCGTATCAGTTTACTAAATACTTCCAGGGAACAGTGTAGGCCACCCAGAGCCAGGGCAAGCCCAGCCAGATAACGCGACAAAACTGCATATCGAGCGTAAAGTTATTAACTCTGAGAAACTCTTAAAATCTATAAAAATACATTTAAAATCCTTAGAGCTGCGCTCGAAGACAGGATCCGATCCGTTATGCGCATGCAAGTCACAATAGTTAGGCTATTAGGCTAGCTAAATGCAATATATACAAGGACTTACGTAACGATTTCCCACAGTTAGCTTAAATACATTAAAGGGACACACGGAACGCAGGGTTCTGAGTTAGTTACCCGATTTATGGAAATACATTAGCCCCTTTTTACGATCTAACTAAAGTCAATCTAAATAATATTAAGCTATAAAATGTAGAAAGAGTCATAGGTATAAAACCTAATACTATTCTTTTTGTAGAGTTGGGTCCGATCTGTATTTTTATGTTTTGTGTAAAAGATGGGCAAACATTTACCGCACTCGCGCAAAAGACAGCAATTCGCCAGAGCAGGGGCAATGAGACATCAACCACATGAACATCTTTTGAAAATCGGTTCAGAATTCTGCCTAGTGGCGTTATTTCGAACATCAGCATTGGCCAACGAATAACATTACGCAGGAGATAGGCGTGCAGTAATGTTGCGGCTCGAAGGCAGCCCACGGCCAAGACAAGGCAAACTGCCATGAACGCACTAACTAGGGGACGAGGATGATAATGATTATGATTACGATTATAATGATTTATTCAGAAATACAGACAACTATTGCAAAGCTTGAATGATATAAGCAACTACTCCTGTCTGTGACGTGTATGATCCCGCTTAAGAAATTTTGATAGTGTTGGAAATTACCGCAAAGAGCTGCGTAACTGCTACGCGCAGGTTAAGTGGCAGTGTATTATCAACGGTGTCAACATCCTTGGCGAAACGATTGACAACACGGCCCTGGGGTGTTATATCGAATAGTTCCATGGGCCAACGTAGAACTAACTTGAGCATGACATTATGCAAAAATTCGGCACTAAAAATGCAGCCCAGCGACAGGGCGAGGGTCGATAGGAAACTTGTCACAACTGTAGTTGAGTAGAAAGTGGAGAAACTTCTCGTTAATAATTCACCACAGAAAAAGACGACGGCAAAAAAAAGGCGTGTGTTTGGATAGAAGAGAAACGCCACCAACGGTGAACGAACACGTGATTAGTATGAAATGTAATGAATTTAATGGATTTCGATAGATCGGTACAGAACTGTAGATATTTGATTGTTAAGAGGAATGAATATGTATGTTGATGTCATTCGAAATAGTTTACCATGAATGCCTGCGCCACGACGAAACGTATATTGAATGGTAGTACATTGTCGATGGTATCGACATCTTTCGAAAATCGATTAACAATACGGCCCAGTGGCGTAGTATCGAACAGCTCCAACGCCCAACGCAAGGTTGAATGCAATAGACCATCGTGCAAGATACGCGAACACCGAAGTCCACCCAACGAGACAACGAGTGACGAGAAAAATGTTGTTCCGACTGGAAATTTGGATTCGGAGTCAGGGTTAGGGAGGGGGAAGAATATAACATACAAAAGCTTTAAATATCGATTATAGATTAGAATTGATTTTATGCACACACATACAAGAAAGAACATTTTAAGGGGTTTTCCATATTTTTGAACATTTAGCACTTGGCAGTGAGTTGCATATTTGATTCCGTCTGCGTTTTATTTACTTTTTTTTTTTCTTTTTTTTTCTTTACAATTTCTGAGAAAGTTATCTCAGCTCGTGCAGGTTAAGTAACTTTTAATTACAAATAATTATAATTGTTACTTTTGAAAAGATTGATTTATTGCCGCTCTTAAAAACATTTTAAGTATCGGAAGCTAACGATGTGGGCACACTTATCGATAAGCCACATTTGTACAATAGCTTTAAGCGATAATTAAACCGTTAACTTCCCAACAATTTCACGACTAATTTGACTATAAATATTTGTAAAGTGCTGTGCTAACGAATTACTGTTGGGGCGTGCGAATTCGGCGAACATGTGCAAATTAGAAGGTGTTATCAATTGTCTAGCTTGTGTATCTGTTTCTATTTAAATTGTTTGTGTTTGTCAAGATGATAGTTAAATGTTGAGTCAGCATTGAGCGGTAATGAATTGTTTGAGATTGCTACACACACATTAAGTCTTTTTGTCAGCGAATTTTTGAGGTATGGATTAGCGGGCAAACAAAAAAAGCAAACAAAAGACCCATAACAGAAATAAACAGAAACTTAGACTAAAGCCAAATACCACAAAAACTACACATAAGAATATGATAAGATACTAAATGAGCTGATCATAAGGCACACTGTTCTACCTCCATTCGTTCGCAGCATTGTGCTATACGATCGGCCCAACCAAACGGTTAACATAAAACATACAACATAAATAATACAATAACGATAACGATAACATAAAGCAATTTGAATAATTGGATAACGATTTACTCACCTTGACCTAGACCGAAGGCACCGTAGACACCCAAATACATATCCCTTTTGGCCGTGTTAGTTTCGACCTCTTTGTCATTCGACCATTTGGTAAGCCACAAATTGGAACCAATTTGGAATCCTTGGAACACACAGTTTAACGCGAGAGTAGCAATCGCTAAAACTAGGCCAACACTTTTGATATAATGCTTATAGACGGCAAAGTCAACACCACCCGTTTGCGATTTTTCTGTTTCAATCAGTTTGCCTTCGAGCTCTTGCTTCTTCTTCAATGAAGTTGACGAATCGTAAGAGTTCTGCCGCTTGTTACGTCGCCGCACACTTCCGCCCATCAAGCTGTCGGCGGAAGTCACAGAACTGGAGCAGAGATAATTACATATTAGACTCAGATTTTGCTTTTTGTATTATAAAATAACTCACATTGAATCGGACAAGCTTTCGGCGCGGGCGAGTATTGCCTTCTCGAATGGTGGCACAAGGGAAGGATCGGTTTGAGACAGCTGACGTTTGATTTGATTAATTTCCTCTTCCTCAGCCTCACCCTCCTGCAGATGTTGCATTAAGAAATCGGCAAATGCGCCACGATTCAGCAGCAGCTCACTATACGTTCCGCTCTCGCTAATCTCTCCGTTTTTCATCACATATATGTTATCGGTTTGTGGCAGGAACGTAATGCCATGGGTGACTAGAATTCGAGTCTTTTTGGCCAACAAACCTTTCGGTCCGATCACCTCCTCAAAGATGTGTTTGCCGACGTGCGCATCCACCGCACTCAACGGATCGTCCAGCAAATACAAATCCGCATCGCTGTACACGGCACGTGCCAAGGAGATGCGCTGCTTTTGTCCACCAGACAAATTGATGCCCTTCTCACCGATCTCAGTGCGATCGCCAGCGGAGAGGATTTCAATATCGGTGCGCAGGGCGCAAGCATCGATCACTTTATTGTAACGCTTGCGATCGTACGACTTGCCAAACAATATATTATCACGTACGGTCGCGTTCTGGATCCACGCCTGCTGCGGCACATAGGCCAGTTTGCCCACCGTGTTCACCGTGCCCGAGATCTTTTCCATCTCGCCGAGGAAAGCTTGGACCACAGAGGACTTACCGGAACCGACGGTGCCAACAATTGCGACCAGATTATTCTTGCGCACCTCTATATTTATGTTCTTGAGCGTCAGCTCATCCTCGTCGCCCCACGAGAAGTGGCCATTCTCAATGCTCATGGGATGCGCTGCAAAGTGGTTAATAATAATCTTAATATATTATAAGATTATAGTGGCATCTACTCACGTTTCGAGGGGTCATGTTGAACACTATCAGGGTCCAACTCTTCACTGTTCAAAAATTTGTTTATACGTTGCACAGAAACTTGAGTCTACGATGCGAAGGGGAAATTGATTAGATATCATTTTACCATTGCACAACAAAAATCAGCACACAAGAACAGTTAGTGGGTGGTCGGAAAGGTTTGGATTTGGATTTAAGCTGTAGCGTAATGACTTTGTGTTTACTGAAGTGAACCCCTAGGCTCGGGCTGCTGTAGTTTTGATACCCTTGCAGAAGTAGTGATGTTTCATGAAGATTGATGGACTATAGAATTTCTTTGGATTTAGATATCGATTGGATTCCAGGGTATAAATATCGAACTAAATGGTGATGCTAAGCCCGTTAAATGAAATAGAAAAGAATTTAAAACCCATGTCGACAATCAACGTCTCTTAGGAAAGGACACTTCGATGGTATATAGCGTGAGGGGTGGGAGTTAGATTGTGGTGGGGTTAAGTTTTCGATTTGTCACTGCTGCGGCTAAATAAAAAATAATAGTAATAAAAACAATAACAATAATATGTAAGAAATATATCGTTGAAGATAAATTACAATCACAAAACGGTACAAAAAGTATTTTCGCTAGTTTCAGTCCGATATATACATTCTTGGCAATATCAGGCTGAAACTGGGGAAAATCGATTTGAAATTGCAATATATAGATAACTTACTTGCACCAAGTTGGTGATCAGCATGGGCAACATGGTTAGCGGAAAACGAAGGATGTTGAATAATGATAATGAGACAAAGGTTTTTTTCGCATCGAGCACATTGTTTTCATCGACTAGAACGTATGTGCCGAATGTAACTAATGATACCTAGAAAAATATACATATTTAATCGAAAATCGAATTGGGTTATTATTTGGTTTTCTACGCCAACGCCGATAGATGCCCATAGCCGAAGTAAATGTAAGGATGCATGTGTTAACTTTCCAATTTTCACTCTGGCTTTACCTCGGCTATGTCAACCGTCAGCATGGGTATTAGGGTCAACGGAAGTTTCATGATATCGAACAGTGTGAGGCTGACAAAAGCCTTCTCGACGCTCAGCTGATTCGCCTCGTTGGACAACAGGTAAGTGGCGAATGTCACCATGGATACCTTATAGGTTTTTGTTTTTGTGTTTTTCGTACATATATATATACATATATATATAATTTTTTTTTTGTAGACAAGATAAACGACACATAGGCCTCGATTAGAGCACGTCCCACAAACATCAAGGTCTGCAAAGAAAATTCAAAGTGTGGCCAATAGGCAGCCCATATCTTACCAGGAAGGGCGCACAGGACCACAAGAAGGATGTGCTGGCATTCAAGTAGGCAGTGGAGCGGAGCGTGGCTATTTCCTTATCACGTATATCCAGCACTTGTTTTTCAAAGCTGGGCTCCCAAGCGTATAGTTTAAGCACCTATAGCATCATAGTGACTACGAGTTAAATATATGACTGATGGATGGGATATCCTGCACTTACCTTAATGCCGCTCAGCACTTCATTCATAAGCTTGACACGCTGGTCCTTGAATTTCATTTGACGTATCTGATAGGTTTTGATGCGACTGGCAATGTAACCATTGACGGGTATCATAATGATCATCACACCAAGACCTGCCAGCACTGAAGGACCCAATTGCTGCCATAGGAAATAGAGCGCCAATCCGATTTGCAACGGCGCTGACCACAGCATATTGAGGTAGGTTGTTAGATCCATGAAGCGTTGGGCATCCACAGCCATCAAATTGACAATTTCTCCGACGGTCGAGGATTTTCGAGCAGCGTTCGAAATGCGTAGAGCCTTGCGATAAATGCAATTAATCAGAGCTGTTCTGATCCGCAGACCAACAATGAACATGCGATGGAAATACTGAGCCAATATGAAGGTCTGTGCGCTTGCCAGTATAAACAATAACAACGAGTACAGAATACCCTTCCATTCCGGTTGCGGCACCTTCTCAAAGTCCTCTACATAGCCGATAATCAGGCTGAGCACTTGTGGCTGGGCGAACGTTAGGACATCAGTTATCAACTTGAAGAAAGAGCCGAAGAGGAAGATGCCACCGAATGATTTGTAAATTGGAGGCATAATGCTGGCCATGCCCTTCTTGCGCCCATTTTTTTGAGGATTGTCAAATGTGACCTGGCCCTTGCTGAACTGCGCGTTGGGCTCATTATCGGCACCGACACGCCGATAGTTTTTGCGCACATTCTTGTTCCAGTGATGCGCAAATGTGGGCATCACCTCTTTGCAGCTATCCTGTGGCCGCAAATCCCATAGATCCTGTTCTTCCAAAGGGTTGCGATAGCCTTTGAGAGCCATGCGATCGAACCAGCTGTATGTAATGCGTGAAAGAAAACTAGCCGAAAGTTCGGGTATCTCTTTAGGTCCGCGTTTGTACTTGGTCTGCCGGGGCAGGTGGTCAGCAAAACAGTTAAGGATCAACATTATGCTGGTAAAGGTGAAGAATACGAAGAAGCTGGCAAACTGATATGTTTCCCAAGAGAAATCATGCGGCTCCGCCTGGTTTGAATTAATAATATCACTGCGCTCCCTATGTAGACGAGCCTCGGTACGACATCGGGGAATGGAAAACAGCGTTAACAGAAACCAAAATAAAAATTGGCATCCAGATGTTTGTACTCCGTATTTTCGATTCAACGGAATAAATACCAACAACATGATCTGTAAATATATTCGATTGCCAATTATACCGAAATTTGTTACGTATTCGTAGATGCTTACAAAGGTTGCCAATTTTATAATCGGAGTCCAGATGTCAACGCCATAGATTGGCACCTCAGCACCGTCGCCTTTTTTCACGAATGTCATAATCAAATCCACGGCGGTAAGTATAATGAGCCCTGCTGTGAACAGTAGTTTGCTTATGTTCAATCTGTTCCATGGTATATTCTTATCTAAGCTGGCCTTCAGATACCAAAAGTCAAACAAGACAAATAGCCAATAGAACCCACAGGGCGCCCAAACTAGAACTGTTTGCTCGAAACAGATGGTAAAATCTGGATCTGTTGTCCACCACGTTTCATTGACATTCTATAAGAAAAGGTGAAATGATAGGTTAGGCGTGGATCGCTATAAGAGATTTACAAAATATATTTTCCGTTTTTACCCAGAAAGTGGAACCACAAAACTCGTCCATGGACGATAGCACTGTGTCTCCCATGGTTGCGATTTTGTTTTAACCTTTCGTCTAAGCACTCCTCCACGTGCGATGGCTTACAAGAATCGAAGCTGTGAAACATGAAAGAAAATATTGTACAATGCAAAAACAGCTGGTCTATTTCACAATACAAGAGGAAGATGCGAAAACAATATACGAAATCATAACAGCGATAACGATAAGTTTATCATACCGCGGAATTAAAAAAAAATAACCAGTGTGGCCATTTTACCTCCTTATACATCACAAATGCTCACTTTTGAAAAAGCCGGGTATTTGGGTACCAAACATAAATCCGATCAAGAAGCTGTTACACAAATTGCAAGTAAATTGGACAGCTATAAAGAACGCATTAATAAAATTTTGAAAACTTGCGATATGTATATATAAAACGTGATGGAAAACTACTGCAAAAAAAATCAGCTTTCTTTAATCAAAGTTGTCAGGAGAGATGCGTCATATCGATTATTGTTATTCACTTTCACAAGTTTTTTTCAATTTTATTTGTTGTAGATTTATGTGAGACGATTCTACCTATTTCATTCATTAAATTAATCCCAATCTATTCATCGATATCTGACAAAACGTAACTAAGCAACACTGGAAGTGTTATCGCAGTAATCGCTTAGCAACCAGGCCTATCATATCGCATTTGCCGTGCGGAAAAACAAAATTTTGTCAATCACAAGAATATAAAAATATAAGAATCCAATTTCATTTAACAGTATTTAATATTGATATATATTTATAAAGAGGAATTGCGCAAGCATGTCACGCCGTAGCAACTTCATTGATGGCAGTGACGACTTTCGTGAAAGGAATTTACGTTTTGTTCGTGTAAGCAAAATATTGAACATACGAATCCACAATTGTGCATAATGTTATTGTGAACATAATTTTCAGAACGAACTTGAAGAGAATATAAATCAATTCTTCAGTGGAGACACGGATTCTGCAGGTGCTGTGAACAATGGACCGCCGCCACGCGACTCTATTATTATACAACCTACACCTGGTAAGTGTTCAATGTTTTAATCACTAAAAGTTTATTCTGGTGATATGACTATTGGGTTTTGCATTGCAATCAAATCTATCAGCACTTGACTACTTATCGGCAAGAAACATAAACATCACAATGGATTTTAATACAGAGTGACACATTATTGTCCCCCCCGAGTCGAGGGTATATAATTTATTGTGAAGTGTTCAAAACGTATTATAAAATTGTTCGACTTGACGGCTGTCTTTACTAAGTCCCTAAAGTCAAAGCATTGCCAGAGTCGGGTTCGCATCGTAAAACCTAAGTATCTATCTAACATATTGTGATATTCTTTTCGAACCTGTTTTAACCCACACTTGAACTTAGTCAATGCCAGCAAATATTGATCTATGCTTGATGTGAAAACTAGTTTGTTCGGAGTTTAGCATGGAAATTACTCTAAAACAAGAAATTTGATGTTCGCAACAAAGCCGAAACATAGCTTCGTAAATACTCTACCAACACAAATAATTTGAATTAATCTTCCATATACATATACCATTGGTTTCAATCAGTTATATACATATATATGTGACAGTGTTACATGTGACACGGCAATTACGATTCGTAGATCAAGCCAGTGACCAGCATATAAGCAGTCAATTGCATTCATTGTGAATTAGAGATAACTTTCGCGTTGATTTGTAGCAAACGGACTGAAAAATTTAATTATACTCTAACCAAGGTTAAAGTAAACTATAGAAACGTGTATTTTTTCTCATTTTTTTTGTTTTTGATTTTATAATTAAGCAAAACCTGTTCCGGCGAGTATTTGAGAGTTATGTAACTTATTTATTTTATGGGAATATTAGAAAAGATGCATTCAGATGGAATGCAGACATTTAACTAACCCAAAAATATTTTCCACCCAGTCATCGTGATGCTGTTTCTTGAGAAGCAAAAGAGAAGAGCGGGAAAAATTGATAAAACGTCGCAAAGCTAAAAGTTCACTAGACTTTGGATATCAAATATATGAGAACAACATATTTCACTCGCTTTGCATATATTTACACTGATATCAAATTTAGACATGTATATGCATATTGTATATAATGTTCAAAAGTGAAGCTGAGCAGAGTATTGGCTTTGCGAGAGATCAACAATTTAGCGCAGAAATGTTAAGTAGGAGATAATTTGAAGTTCCTTTACTGACAGGTACAACTCGCGTATAACACATAAAAAACTGTTATAAGCCCCTACATAAGCGCAGCACTGGAATAAATTCTGGGAAGTTGATAACAGCTGTTTCGTATATATTTTTTCATTTGTTACACATGGCTTGATTGCATTTTGAAGCATTATCGCTGCACTTGGTCATTTTTATTGTATTTGTTTTCGTATCAGATCCTTTGACAGGATTGCGCAAACTCAATTATCTGGTTATCGTTTTCAATTGGGCCGAGACGTGCGCGGCAGCGCGCTGTTATCACACTCTGCTTCAAGTACGCGTGCTCACACTTACACTCACGCACAAAACTGTGATACGTATATGCAACAATAGTACTACTGTTATAAATACGCACACATATGCTCATATTCATGTGTGGCTTCTATTTACTGATGCTTTAATTTTGAATTGCACTTTATTTTATTGTTCTCGAGCTTATCACGGATGTTTATAACAGCGTTACTATGTTCAGTGTGTGTGACACTCTCTTCTATTTATTGCCATAGGCAATCCAATATATTCTGAGGGCCAATTTTTTGAAAATCAGTTGGCTTCCAGTTGAGATACGATGACGTCATCGTTCACATTATGCCTAAATGCCGTTCGTAACATAGCACGCAACCACAGTCGCATATTTTATGCATGTAATTGATATAATGGCTTTTTGTTATTTCAATTTGATATCAATTATAAAGCGCCACTGAATATAAAAAGAAAGATAAATCAGCCGCGCGCAACACACATATTTTTAATAAATTATCTAGAATTTTGTCGATTAAATTATGGAAAATCGTTAGACAATTATAATTTAACCACCGTTGCGAGCCCTTCTAGAACGTGCGTGGCCCATTTCGCAATGTGTGTCAAATAGACTTCTGCACCACTTGTTACGCTTGCAGCCAACCGAATAATAATAATAACAACAACAAAAACACATTTAATCACAACAAACTCAACAGTAATAAAAGCCACTTATAATTACCTCGGAGAATAAAATTGGACGTATGAGTGCTACTGCCTGTTGCTGAGGTTTCTGCTTGGCCGGCGCTTTTATTACTTTTGACGCTCCCTCGACCGGCTCGTGGCGAGCTAACAGAACCAACTGAATGCCGAACGCACAGCCCAGCGACACTTATTTGTTTCTATTTGAAACATTGGCGCGCTCTCGATTGCCCAACACCGATGCAACCCGTTTAATCAAAGTGTGTACACGCACACATACACAGAGACACGGTCTTTCTCTTTATCTATTTCTCTCCGAATTTTGCTAAGCGCTACCTTATATTTGATCAATGGAATGCTGCACAGCATCAGGCATCAACTTGGGCTAGTCAAGCCCGCAGTTGAAATGGTCACCCTGGTTGAGAGTTTAATAAAGTGAAGAGCGCACACATACATATGCAAGAGTCGTAACTGGCAAGTCATTGCTCATCGGCAATTTGACGCGCGCGCCAAAAGATAGTGCTATGGCCCCCAAAAGAGAAGCGATAAGAGTAAGGGAGCGACAGAGATGGAGAGAGTAGCGAATCGTAGTCGCAGGCAGCAATTTGATGAATAAGCGAAATGGCAACCTTTGAGACGATCATATGGCCCGGTTATTCAACGATTATTCATCCTTGGTACCTTGGCAGATGCATATAAAACCAGGATGATATTTGTTGGAGCTGAGGGTGAAACCAAGTTACCAATAATGTAACTTGAACGTCAGGCAAATGCTGTAATGCTGCACCTATACCCATATAGCTGAGAATTGTTTACAGAGACATAACACCTCATAAACATGTGCCTAATTTAAAATGAAAACAAACGGTTCACAAGCAAAAAAAAATAATATATACAAAAACAAAAACAAACACGTACTCTCACATAACCATCACGCAAAGCCGCTCTCTTCGAACAGCCTAAGAGAGGTGTATGTGTGCGTACGTGTGTGTTGATTTTAATCAACTGTCTCAATTTTCTTTCCATGTTGTTTCTGCTCATGCAAAAATTGAGTAGGCGACAGACCCGTAAAACCGTTCCGGAGCGTTGAGCTGGATCAACGCTCACACTTTTTGCGGCAGCTGGGCGTGAGGCGCAGCAAAGCTCATGCCTTGGCTGTTGCCTCACTTAAGGTGCCCGACTTTAATTTACTTGATATGCAGCAGCAACGACACCGAATGATCATCAAAGCGGGCGACGAGTGCCAAACCGAAGTGGACGCCTTTATTTTGCGCGAAATAACCGATATGATTGATGCACGCCTGGAGCGGCTCAAGCAGCGACCACGCACTCCGCCGGCACCTCGTAACATTGATTGGCATTGTAGTCGCGACAGCTTATCAAACAGTCGGCATATTCCACGACACGGTGAAGAAAGCCCTGGTCGATTTGAGCAAGCTCTCGGTGCCGCTGAACGTGAGCGAGATTCTCAACGTCGTCGTCAACAGGATGACAATTTCCGAGAGCATCATTTTACGCCTGAGCGTGCCGATAATTTTCGTGAACGAAGTGATGGTTATCGAGAGCACAGTGATGATAACTATCGCCACAGAAGTAATAACAGTCCCGATAGGCATTCAAATAGAAGCCCAAGCCATAATTATCTGGAGTCATATGCGTCTGTTCGTGAGCGTAGTTATGACGATCGGGAGCATAATCACGGTTATCGTGAACACCATGAAAACATTTGTGGGAACCGTCAAAACATCGAAAGGGCAAATGACTTTCGTTCCCCCGAATCGCAATGTAACCAATTCGATTATTCTCGAAGAGCAGAATTTTCAAATAATAACCGACAAAGAGATGTGGGTCGTGAGAGTAATTCAAATATGAATCAACGCAATGAGAGACGTTTTAGAAATGAGGAAAGTATTAAATTCAATAGTCCTCGGGAACCAATAAATACCAATTTTAGTTTACGTCCTCGTTCAAAAAGTCCGGAAAACTTTCGCATTAGTGTACGAAATAGTAATAATAATTGTAACGTTCCTCTCAGAATAATTGAAGATCGTGATGATTGCAGAGCTGTACCACGAAATAAAGAGAGAAAAGCTTATGGTAGAGCAAGCCCTGAACGCGGGCGAAACAATCATCTTTTCAATAATCAGAGAGATGATGGTTGTAATATGTACTTTAATGAAGACATTAGCTCTGCGGTATTTCACGAACGCCCCAACTATAGCAATCCACGGTACGATGAAAATGCTGATCATATTAAACGCAAATCCAATTTTAATGCCGAACCTAGTGTTCATTTTGAAGGCCAAAGCTTTTTTGATGGGCCTGAAAACGATAATAATGCAAATCCATATAATTCGGACTACCAGGCACATTGCAGCAACGATGAACGATTTTCAGATGAAGCAAACAGAAGAAATATAAATGTCTTTAATCGCCTCGAACGAGAATCAAATTTGCATATGCGGAATAGAAACCATACGAGTTGGAATATTACTGGAATCGAATCCAACTGGAATAATTATTTCCAACCAGAAGAGCCAATAAGCCAAACTGGTAACAGATTTCACCAAAGACCGAATTCGAGCCAGCTCCAAGGCAGGTCCATTGATAATATTGCCGAACCATGTCCTGACGGTAGCTCAATGGGTAATCCATACCAAGTTGATACGAAAAGACATGGGATGTCACCAGCTCTAATGCTGCCGCAGGAAGTGAGACAGGCCCACATTGTAGCTAAAAAACCTCTGCTACCAGATCCAATGGGCGTTGTCAATATCGGCAGTAGCTACAACCATCATGATCAGAAACGTACCAGCACAACAAATATCAAGAAGACAAAAAACTCTCCTGGGCAGAAAGCTGGAGTTAAGATAGGTAAGACCAAACGAATTCCCGGTTCCCAAGATTAGCTCAAAGTACTTAAGCATTTGAAATATGGAATATTGCAGCATTTATAACATTCTCACCTGCTTAAGTGCTTATTAGACTATGCAACGATTAGATGAGCTATATAGAGTCGCATTTCCATTGCAGGCATCAAACGAAAATCGGTCTCAACGTTTAAACCGGGAGGGTCTAAGAGACGCAAGGAAGAACTAAAACGAGAATTTGTAATTGCGGGCCATAAATTTCCCTATATAAATAAAAGTGAAAAGCCTCTACCACAGCCCGAAGATATGTCCTACGCAGTTACATTTTTCGAACAAGTACCCTTATACGATACCTGGATCTATGCAAGCGATAATAATAGAGTCAGAAACAACGTGAGCGACACTGAGGATGCCGACGATGGCAATGAAACAGATGATGATGAGCATGCAGCACGACCTGGTCCTAACAAACAACGAGCCATAAGGAAACGCATATGCGAGGGTTGGATGAAGGCATACCGGACCAATAACTATAAGTGCTGGTCATCCTGGTGGAAGGCCTACAAATGGTGCGAAACAGAAATGAACAAGATCTTGGAAAAATTCGGCTCCCGCAATGTAAAGAAAAGTTTTGAGCCTAATAATCCCCAATGTAAACGGGAGGAATGGATTAATCTAGTAATGAGAGCAGCTCATTTTGCTCTGGAGGAGAATACGAATTCATACTGGCGTAACGCCAGGACACTATATGTTATCATGAGTGACAAGTTCTTGAACAATCTATCTGTGCCTATTATTGAGCAGCTACAGAGTATGATCCGCGGTATACCAAACCATTTATGGATATACAAAATGCGCGCCATGGTATACCTTTGGGCGGAATATTATAAAATAGTTACAGCTAAATCAAAGAATCCGAAGTTTTTTACGGTCGTTATGCAAAAATGGAGGACACCTGTCTTTCATTGGTTGTGCAAACAGGCTTTCGACGAGCTAAAGGTGGGTCAGCCTGTTATTATCTGTGCAATATATTTTGAAAACAATCGATATTTGCAGGCTATCAGTGCAATTGAGTGGAAGGATCACCACCAAGAGTTCCGGCAGCTTTAAATTGTATTCTTTTTTTTTTTATTGAATTGATGAATTGAAAGAAAGTGTAGATCAGGATTGAAATGAAAGATATATATAAAATAAAAACCTTATTCGTCAAATTTATTGTGGTTTCTTTAGTTTGCTTAACCTATTTTAGTGTGTTTTGCAACTTGTGTTCAAATCCTTTTTTATCTTTCAAATACACAGTATTTTTTAGTATTTAAATACTATTTTATTTATTTTTTAGTATTTAACCAACAATTTTTAATCTTTAGGTTTCTGTGTGAAAAGCTTTAAGGTGAACAGCAATGAGAAATTCTTCATTAACGTGTGCCAGGCTCCCGAAGTGCCTCCACCCAAAGATATAACCGATGGGGAATTGATAACCATTTTGGAATCGACCACTCCCGGATCTTTTCGTGTTCCGATGAGTATTTCAGAGACGCGAAACACTAGGGATCGCTCCAACAATACTGTGGAAGTGTGTGACATTGCCATTAATCCTACATTTTTATCTAAAATCAAGAAATCGCAACTCTTCAATAATTTCTTTCTGCAAATTGTGGCCGAGGCCCTAAGTGAAAAGTATAATATTCAATTAACTATGGATAAAACAATCATATTAAGTAATCGTAAGTTTATTGGCACTTTGGTGGCACATCGTGTCCGAAACGATGAAATAAATCGAGCAAGTGGTGGAGCTGAACTTGGGGCCATCAAAGGCAAGGAGTCCTCTGGTCAGACAGCGTCATCGAAAACTTCTAAATTGGTTGAGGAAATCGACAAGGATCACGCTGTCAATATACCCAAAAGCTGGACTAAGTGTCGTCAGCCCCTATACAAGCTGCGGGGTCGGGTCCGGGATGAGATAGTGGATGAAATCCATGCCGAACTCTATTTGCCCAACTGCGTAAGTGAATAACATTAAGTATATGCTTAAAAATACTTTGTAACAATTAATTTCTATACTAATCAGGTTTCATCACATGAGTTCAATTTGGACATCGGTGAGGATCGCATTTTACTGGAGTCTATGAAACATGGCTACATTTTCGACAAATTTGTGAACTACCGTCTCAACAGCGAACGCGCACATGCGTTGTTTGACAAAACAAGCAAGGTATAAGTAAATACATATCAGTAAAGAAAGGAAATTAATTTACAAAATTTCCTCAGATGCTTCAAGTGCGCATACCGGTCCTAACCACATAATATTGGATGCAAAAGCCAAATTCGGGGTTTTTAATTTAAAAATACAAAAATAAACAGAGCGATCTAAGAGCAATTTGAAAGTCGTTTTTATACCTTGTAGCCCTGGAGTACATGTTCAAAAACAAGTTCAATGGGAAACTTTTATTGGGAGCCAAATGCTATTTCCATTCACAATTGAATTGATGAACGAAAGTGTATATCATGATTGAAATTAAAGATATATATAAAATAAAAACCTTATTCGTCAAATTTATTGTGGTTTCTTCAGTTTGCTTAACCTATTTTAGTGCGTTTTGCAACTTGTGTTCAAATCCTTTTTTATCTTTCATATACACACACATGTTTTTCGAAAATTTGGCTTAGTATTTTACCAACAATTTTTAATCGTTAGGTTTTTGTGTGAAAAGGTGAACAGCAATGAGAAATTCTTCATTAACGTGTGCCAGGCTCCCGAAGTGCCTCCACCCAAAGATATAACCGATGGGGAATTGATAACCATTTTGGAATCGACCACTCCCGGATCTTTTCGTGTTGCGATGAGTACTTCAGAGACGTGAAACACTAGGGATCGCTCCAACAATACTGTTGAAGTGTGTGACATTGCCATTAATCCTACATTTTTATCTAAAGTCAAGAAATCGCAACTCTTCAATAATTTCTTTCTGCAAATTGTGGCCGAGGCCCTAAGTGAAAAGTATAATATTCAATTAACTATGGATAAAACAATCATATTAAGTAATCGTAAGTTTATTGGCACTTTGGTGGCACATCGTGCCCGAAACGATGAAGTAAATCGAGCAAGTGGTGGAGCTGAACTTGGGGCCATCAAAGGCAAGGAGTCCTCTGGTCGGACAGAGTCATCGAAAACTTCTAAAATGGTTGAGGAAATCGACAAGGATCACGCTGCCAATATACCCAAAAGCTGGACTAAGTGGCGTCAGCCCCTATACAAGCTGCGGGGTCGGGTCCGGGATGAGGTCGTGGATGAAATCCATGCCGAACTCTATTTGCCCAACTGCGTAAGTGAATAATATTAAGTATATGCTTAAAAATACTTTGTAACAATTAATTTCTATACTAATCAGGTTTCATCACATGAGTTCAATTTGGACATCGGTGAGGATCGCATTTTACTGGAGTCTATGAAACATGGCTACATTTTCGACAAATTTGTGAACTACCGTCTCAACAGCGAACGCGCACATGCGATGTTTGACAAAACAAGCAAGGTATAAGTAAATACATATCAGTAAAGAAAGGAAATTAATTTACAAAATTTTCTCAGATGCTTCAAGTGCGGATCCGGTCCTAACCACATAATATTGAATGCAAAAGCCAAATTCGGGGCTTTTAATTTAAAAATACAAAAATAAACAGAGCGATCTAAAAGCAATTTGAAAGTCGTTTTTATACTTTGCAGCCCTGGAGTACATGTTCAAAAACAAGTTCAATGGGAAACTTGTATTGGGAGCCAAGTTCACGAATCAGTTCCGATTCATAGCTGCTATTTTCGTTGTTTTCCAACTCTAAATTTGTGTATGTGTATGTGATTGTCCGTGTCTGTCAAATGTGAAAATATTACAATTTAGAACGGCATCAAGCAACCAACATAGTGAGAAAAAAAAAGGAAAAACGGTTGCGAGGCCGTGTAATTGTAACGTCTTCGTCACGTAATATTTAGTTTGAATATATATTGAACAGTTATCCGGCCAGGATGGACTATAGATACAACGCCTACGGCATTGGGCAGCGTCGACAGCCGAATGATGCATCGTCGTTTGCGCCAATTCGAAGTAGCGGTGTATGTGGCGGCGGTGGTGGCGGCAGTGGCATTGGCAATGGTGGTGCGCTCGATGACAACTTTCGCAGAACGCAGTCAATGAACTACGGTCGGCAGGATACTTTTAACAATAGTAATGATTTCAATAACCAACGGTATTCAGATATTGATAACAAATTTGGCAATATGTCATCAAATAACTTTGGTCGCTCCGGCGGAGACAGCAGCGGCTTTACTAACTATTCCAGCAACAACCAACGGTTCGTCAACAATAACCATACAAACGTTGTCCCGACGAAAAACAATTTCGAAACCAATTTTCGAGGATCATTACAACAGCAACAACCACAACAGCAGCTGCTTGATCAACGGTTTAATGTAAGTGGCGACAATAGCCGCAACTTGACCAATTCAGATTTTATGCCTGGCTCTGATCAATATCGGGGATCGCAGAATCAGCTTCAGCAACAGCTAAAACAACAAATGCCAAGCAATTTTGGCCTGGGACGTTCTATTAACGATGTTGATTACAACAACAGCGATAACAAGAAAGTTAGTATCGACAATAATCAGCGTTTTTACAATAATGACCGGAATATCGACACATTTCGACGAAACGATAGCTTTAGTGATTCAAATCATATGAATCGCTCTGGCTCCAATTTTAAATTCAACAATGACCGCGCAGGTCCCTCTTTCGGGCGTCCCTGTAATTCTGGGAACTTTGGCAATTTCACTGATGGTGGCTTTAACGACGACTTCCGTCGACCGCAGTCCAATGATTATCCTTCGAACTATGACAACAAGAACACCAGCAGCATCAGTAACAGTAATCAGCAATCATTTTACAATAACAATAACAACAACACTCCATCAAATATAGCTGGTAATAATAATGGGCCTAGCTATCGCAGTCCAAGCAATTCGGGTCCGCCTGGCGATACGATGGCCGTGTTGGAAACGGTCAACGCATTTGTGAAGAATCGATCAAACTGGCAGGTGGGCAACAACAATTTCGGTTTCGGCCCGGGCAAACCGAATATCGGTGGTAATCGGAACAGTAAATGGAATTTCGATAATAACATTGGACCGAAGTCGAATCAAGCGCCAATTGGCAACAGACCGTCATTCCCCAATCAGCAACAAGGTCGAGGGCCCCGGCAAGCATACAATCAGAATAATAATAACAATCAGAACGTCGCACGTAACAAATTTCCAGGAAACAAAGCACCGCAGAATCAGTACCAGCAGCCAGCACAGCCGCAGCATCAAAGACCAATTCTTAAAAATCCCACAAATAATAAGAATCCACCAGCTCCGGTTGCGAAGAGTGCGAGCGTAAATGGTGGAAAACCAAGGCCAGTCAAAGGCCCGCCCAAATCAAATATTGCCGCCGAAAGCGTTGCTCCTAACGTCCAAAAAAATACTCAAGTGAAAAACATCCCAATCAACAGTAACAACAAACAGCCGCAGCCGCTGCCTAAAACTGTTGTTGCAAAAGCTAACCCTAAAGGTAAATCGAATTGTAACTCACTCTGTAAAGCGGTTGTCTTAAGTCTTGGTTTTTAGTTTTAGGTCAGAAGCGGGTCGCCGACACGGTGGCTGCTCCCCTCACCAGGGCTGACATCAAGCGACGCAAGCTGGCGATCAAGCGCGGATTTCTACTGGGCGGCTTCAAGCTGCCCTACATCAATAATCAAAAGGTGGCCTTACCACAACCGGAGGACAAGTCGTATGCGATTATGTTTTTCGAGCAGGCTCCCAATTATAGTACAAGTGGCGAAGAGTTGGATGATGATGCCATAGCCGAGTATCAGGAGTCTGAACAGGATGGCAAAAATGCCGGTCGCACCCTGGTAAAGCGTATACGGAAGCGGTTGCATTATGAGTGGGCCATTCGAGAGGAGGCAAAGAAATACACAACGTGGCCCACATGGTGGACGGATTACAAATGGTGTGAAGAAGCTATCAAGAAGCAACTGGAATCATTTGGTAGCATCAATTTACGAAATTGCTTTATACCCGATCTTCCGCGCCTGACTACCGAGCAGGTGGTCGACGTTATTGTTAGCCAAGCGCAATTTGGTTTAGAGAAAAATTCGGACAATTATTTCAACAATATGAAGTCGATATTTACATTGATGAATGTAACGTTTTTGGAAAACCTTAAAATGCCTAACTTGGAAAAGGTACAGGACATGATTCGCGCTGTGCCCAACGATTTTTGGACCTACAAAATGCGCAGCATGGTCTATTTGTGGGCTCAATACCTAAAAATCTCAAAGACCTCGTCGCCGTCTACGGAAACTGGGGTCAAAGAGCTGCAGGCTATTGCGCGCGATTGGAAGAATCCCCTATTCCATTGGATCGCTAAGCAGGCATTCGACGAGCTTAAGGTAAGTGCACTTCGAACTGATGTGGTTATGATTACTTGATGGTTTCTACCTCTTTGCAGGCTATCAGCGAGGTGGAATGGCCGGAGCACAAGCAGCAGTATCCTACCTTGGAATCGACTGCCCCATCGTCTTGAAGGGCTGATGATTATCCCGTATGCATTTTCAACCCAAAATATAAATTCATTATATATATATTCAACGATTTCTATGTATGTCCAACTATAAGCAAAGATTTATAGATTGATAATAAATAAAGAAATGCATACACCATAAACGTATCGATCGTCTTAATGGGAAACGTAACACATGTGAAAGGAAAACTACCCAAAACTCATTTGAAATGCATCTGTCGCAATTTTATTGCTTATATTGAATTACGAATTCATGGTGACATTACTAATTGACAAGTTACGTAATCCGCGCTTGGAATTCTTTCGCTGAACTCAATCTGATAAGGGCGAGACTATTAAGCGCCGAGCTGCTTGTAGAGGATTGGCACATAATCATCATATTCGGCCTGGTAGAAATTTCCAGCCACGGGGTCACCCAAATCATATTTTGCAGCGAATTGTGAAATCTTGAAGCCTCCGCGCCCATCGGCACTGTTGTTGGGCAGCCTCTTCTCGTCGAAGTTTAGCTTGCACTTTTGCTCGTAAATCAAAAAGACATAGCGATGGAGGCCAGTTTCCGGCGGTGGGCCGGACCCAACGTAGGCAGAGAGGACCTCACCCTTGGCAATATCGTTGCCAGGAATATTGCCGACAAGCCAGTGATGCCACTCACGAAACTTCGGATCCTTGCGGCTGGGAGCATCGGGATCCGTCATGCACAAGGTGTACAATTTTGACGAGTCAGCATCCCATTTCACTATCGGTTGATTTTTAACCTGGGTAGGGGTTAGAACTTTCCCGGCTTCTACGGCTACACCGCTATCATATTCAATTGTAGCAGTAGCCTTCGGTGCCTTGGCAACGACATCGGGTACAACACAATGCTCTTCCATCTTACCGGCTATTATTTTTGTACAACAATTCCGATTTGATACAGTCTCTGGCGTAGCTCGGACTAAAATGGCGAAGTTTCTGCAAATTGCTTTCGGTCTAGCCTCGAGAACAGTTGTGAGGGCATTGCGATTAGCAGCTTGGCAGCTCTGCCACTCACAAGTAAGCGGTGTCGTATTTTAATCGAAATCGATAATTTCTGATTTCAGATGCCGGCAAACTTACAAGTTTCAAGTTTGAGAGGGAATAAATAATATATTGTAAATGTTGACTACTACTGCTAAAAGACTTAAAAATTCAGTGCAGTACGGAATAAAATTTATTATGTACATATTTTTAAATATCTCTAAGAAAAACTAAGAATTGGTCGCACTTTTAACTTTACATTGCATACTTAACTGCTAGGACTTAAACGAATGTGAATGAAGAAACAATCAATGGTATTTGCGAATGATATGGATAATTTTTGGATTGCAATTTGAAAATTGTTCGTTGGTTAGGTTCAAGTTTTGGCTTTGGGGAACAACTAAACTTGATACCTATGTTTACGTCAAGCCTTGCGGAAGACGTCGCTGGAGCCGTAAGAATATCGGCGTTCTTTTAACTGATTGCTGACTAGCACTTCCTCATCGTACTGCGAGAGGCGTTGCATCTTGGGTCGCATCATACCGCGTACATCATTCAACGTAATATCAATATCCTTGAAAGCGTTTAACATAAAGACGGCTATAATGACCACCAAGAAGCCGCAAACATCACCAAGTATATTTTCGAAGCGCATATGCGTAAACTCCTTCAGGAGTATAGCAGATGCTGTGATGACCAGCGTGGTGAACATTACATAGTAGACCGGAGTCACAATGCTCGTATTGAATATATCCAATGCCTTGTTCAGATAGTTCATCTGTATCGCTATGAAGGTCACGGTAATCACAATTAGGAACCACGGCATCCATGTGGTAAATACCGCCGAGCCGCTCGCAATGGCGCTCCGTATGGCCAAGCCCAGTGCCTTGCAAGACATCACGGTTAGGGAGCCAATGCCAGAGCATAGGAACAGATAGACGCAAACATTGGTGTGTCCATGTTGGGGTGCCACAAAACAGGCGATAAAGGCACTTGATCCAAATATACAAATGACATAAAGTATAAATACCGGATCCTGTAGCATTTCAAATAACACCTGCAAATCCTCAATCTCTTTCTCCTTTGGCGAATGTATTACTACAATCGTTGAGCCTAATATGCACAAAAAGCAACCAATTTTGCCCAACAAATTTAGTTTTTCATTGAGAAAACGCGATGCCATTACAGCTGAGATGATCACACTTAGGGCGCCCAGCGGCGTGACTAACGAGGCTGGTGCAAATGCATACGCTGCAAAATTTGCCGCTTCTCCCAGTCCCACTGCAAGGAACAACAAAAGTAGTTGAATTACATTCAGTAAATTATTTAGACTAGATAATACGTACTTGTCAGCAATCCGGCCCACCAAATCCATTCACGCAAGTAGCCAAAGCCGCCAGCAGATGCTCGCACCTCACCATATCTGCTGAGGCGGAGTAATGCTTTTTTCTTTATGATAAAACTGGAGCCGATAAAGAAACATGATGATATGGCTAAACCAACGCCAATGTAAAAATCTGTACTCGAAATGGTTTCGCTTAATGGAGGTAACTCCGATGAAGCCGAAGCGGGGGACACGCTATTGGAACCCGGTATTGCCGGCGGCAGTAATGAGGCTTCGCTATTCATTTGCTCGCAATTAGTCTTGTTGGTAACCGCAACTCTGAAAATGCAAAAAGAGTTATATTTCTATCCATACTCTTTCACTTACACACACACGCTCCACTTTTAATCAGCTGAACGTTGTTAGTGTGTGACTCATATTGCCCCCGAGGTTTGTACTTAGCTCTGATACGTATATAAGAAGACAAATATTTGCTTCACATATGTCTGAATAACACCCTGTCTACGCATTTAAATGCACTTACTTGTTTTCAGAGCTGCCATGCAAATGTAACAAACTGCATACACAGAACTTGCGTCCAGCTTTGTTTTGTTTTTGTTTCGCGATTACAACATCGATTACGTTTTTTCAGGGCTGCAGCGATACGCGTTAGGAATTCGAATTGGTCGACGCAGCAACAGTGTACGATCGCCAATGTTAAATAACAGCTGATCTCCAAATCGGGTCTGTTATGGGATTTTTTGAATGACTTATGCGCATTTAGAATGGTCATGTATTTAAAGTAATTCTATAGTATTTTAAAGGTAACAATCAAATTTAAAATATATATATTTCGAATATTCATCTCATATTTTTATCAACTTGCAGCTGGAGATTTCTTCGCACAAATCTTAAGGGAGAACTGCAGTAAGAAATAAACTGCAGCTAAAACTATGAAATAGCTTCCATAGACGATGTACTGATCCTTCGGCTCCAAGCCAAGGCCTGGAATGTAAAGTAATTATAATAAAATGGGGAATATATATATATGTATATACTTACCCGTAACCACAACTAAGGTTAAAATACTTTGCAACGCGAGCGCCGCCAACATATTAATACCAAAAATCAGGCCAAAGCTGTCGTCCACCAGATTCTCGGCCACAATGGCAGCGGCCACTGTGATAATGAAGAAGAAGACAGCACAGAAGATCACATAGCTGCCGTAGGCAACCCAGACGCTGTGGGCACATGCCGATAGTATCAGTAGTCCACCAAGAGTGGCCAAGCACGCGCAGTTAATTAGCATATAAAAGTTCCGACGGCTGTTGCTATTCAGCATGCCGGCCAAAATGGCGCCAATGGCACCCAATAAGGTGGCCACCGCCTCGACAGCGCCATTATAGTTGCTCCGATGATCCGGAGCCAAATCCTTCCATAAGAATTGTATGTAAGAGATAGCCTGTACTTGGCCACAGGTGGCCAAAGCCCACCAAAAGCTCCACATGAGTACAACGGGATTCGTATAGGAGGAGACTAGGTGATACCAGAGCAGCCGCCCAGCGTTGCTCATGGAGAACTTAGGTGCGACTGCGACAGCAGCTGCTGCAGTCGCTTCTACCTCTGCGTCTTCTTTCTTAAGTACCTTAGCCGAATAGAAGTAGAGACTGCGCGGAACACTGGGCAGCAGCAGAGATATGGGAAATGATATTATTTGTGTGGCGAACGATATGAAGTGCAGGCCACGAAAGTTCAGACTCTCCGTGGACACGAGCACCTGAGCAATAACACCGCCAAGAAATTTGCCCGCCAAAATTGCGGCTCGTGTATGGCCGGTCACAATCTGGTATCGTTCACGGTCTACCTTGGCGTACATGTAAGTATAGTAGGCTACTTCGGCGGCACTGAAGAAGCCAAAAAACACTTGAGCAATCTGCAGCTCCAATATGGTATCTGTCCACAGCAAAAAGGTGAACAATATGATGCCCGCCAACGATGACAGCACAATGATGGGCTTGTATCGCAACAGATCCGTAATGAGGAACACGATCACCAGCTGGGCCAGCACAGAGTATGTGCCGAAGGGATAGACCAGCTGATAGACCTCCTCCGACGTCACATTGCCCCAGTCTCCGGACAAGTATTCCGTAACGAACGGCTCCGACGGCCGTAGCTCACGAAAGAACCCGAACAGGCAGAGCAGCAGTGAAATTTTCAGCCAGCTTTGCATTGCGTCCAGCACACTTAACTTACTGCGGCTAAATAAACCTGGTGTCGTAACTGAACGAAAACAACTGCTCCGATCTGCCTCGTTTCGTTCGTACGCGAGCCGAGATGCAACGACGCGCACTTTTCTAACCGATTCGACGCCGGCCAAACGCTCTCCGCAGAAAACGGAAAGAAACTGTCGCTTTCTTCCAAAAGTCGGGTAAGTTTGCAAACAAAAGCAATTTAAATGAAGAGTCCAATGTCTCATATAAGCCCTGCAAATACCCTGTAGCAGCGGACTCTGAAAGCAGTTTTTTCTCAACTGATCGCTGAATAGATGGAAGGCTGAAAGGAGGGAAGGGACACTTATGTGGGGTTTCTTATTTTCGGCTCTTGATATATTTGGAAATCTAATTTGAGAGCAACTAAAAAACAGACCTATGCTATAAACGAGGTATTTTGTAGTCGGTCTGTACGAGTTCTTCAAGTCTGCTGGCATCGTTAAAGTCTTCGATCGTTTTGATTAATTTTACTTGGCTTTTTTTCGATCGTATTGCTTAATTTTATTTCAAGTATAACGAGTTTTCCATGGTGCGTAGAGCAAATACCATTCAATGCAGATCAAGGAGAACATCTAGTCTGTATGCATATGTAACAAATACAGATGTATACAACAAAGTAATATAACTAAACTAGCCTGTCACTTCTTTTGAATCCCTTTCAAAGGGTATGTCTCAGTTGTGATCTGACTGCATTTGATTTGCTCTCAATCTTATCAAATGATTGCCGGCTGATTGAAATAATCTAATTCCTTAACAATTCAGATTTATGGGCCATTACGAGGAATTTTTTTGTACCCTTCTATTCCTAAAAACCGCCCAGCAACGATCCGACAGAGAAAAAGGGTGAATAAAACGTAAGATGATAACATAACATAATGTTTATTATCAATGGTTGATTCCATGAACAATTTGATTACCCTGCAAAAAAGGTGAAATTGAGGCAAATTCCATTGCTGGAATGCGTAATACAAAATTCTAATTGTATGTACACCTCGTCTACTTTTTGATATAGTCTTGATAAAGCTGCAGCAGTTCGGGACTTGTGCGCGGTCTGACCATGGCCAGTGCCGTTTCGAAGTGCCGCCAATGCACGCGCTCCGCCTCGAAGCTCTGTTCCAGGGCGCAGAGTGCCGCTTCATGGCAAACGGCCTGAATCTCCGCGCCTGAGTAGCCAGCAGTGAGCTCTACCAGTCGATCCACAGACACATCCTCGGCCAGCGGCATAGCACGGAGCTTGATGTTTAGTATTTCTTTCCGTGCCTTAGGCTCAGGCAAACCCACGTAGCAGACGCGATCTATGCGACCGGGTCGCAACAGAGCTTTGTCTATCATGTCTGGCCGATTGGTGGCCGCAACAATGGTGACATTGTGCAAGGCATCAACGCCGTCCAGCTCGGTCAGTAGTTGCGTGAGTACACGCTCCTTGACCGACGAGCCACTGGCAGAACCTTCGGCACGTTCACCGCTAATGGCATCGATTTCGTCAAAGAAGACAATGGCCGGCGCAACTTGGCGAGCTTTGCGAAAGACCTCGCGGACAGCACGCTCCGACTCTCCCACCCACATGGAAAACAGCTCGGGCCCCTTGATGGACAGGAAGTTGAGTTTGCTTTCAGTCGCCAGCGCCTTGGCAATCATCGTCTTGGAGCAGCCGGGCGGGCCAAACATGAGCACGCCACGCGGCGGCTTGATGCCTAAACGCTTAAATTTATCGGCATGAAGCAGCGGCCATTCGATGGCCTGCTGCAGCGTCAGACGCAGCTCTGCCTGACCGCCTATGTCAGACCAGCGCACGTTGGGATTCTCGATGAGCACCTCCCGCATAGCCGATGGCTTGACCTGTGTGAGGGCCGACTGCAAATGTGTCACTTCCAACGGTCGCGCCTCTGACTTGAAGGTTGCCAATGTCGCTGTATATACTAGATTGGCCAAATCAGCGCCGACATATCCATGGGTTATGCTTGCAATGTGCTCCAACTGCGATTCTGTGATGTTATGTTGCAGTGGCTGTAGCATACAGTGCAAAATCTCTTTGCGTGCCGTGGGTGTAGGTGCACCAAGTTCCAGTTCGCAGTCCAGGCGACCGGCCCGTCTTATACTCGGATGCAGGGCATCAATTTGGGAGGTTGTGGCAAGCAGGAAAGTGCGGCTTGTCTCTAGCCGACAGCCGCTGCTTAGTTGATCAAGCTGCGAGAGAAAAGCGAGTGACACACGCTTCACAAGATCAGTGCCATCCTGCTTAGGGCATAGCGTATGCACATCTTCAAGCAGGATCAACGTGGGATGTGGATAATGCGCATACGCCCGCTCAAAATAGGACGCCAGCTTTTGTTCCGTTTCGCCAAGGAACTTGCTGTATATCTCGCCACTGCTGATCCTAAGAAGCTGAACATCCTTGTCTCGTGCCTGTGCCATGGAGCACATAGCCTCACAGATCATCGACTTGCCACAGCCGCTAGCCCCATATAGCAGAAGACCACGCGACACCTTTATGCCTGAGGGCAGAACATTTCAAATGACTTTCATGTCATACGATTGCATCAGCTTACCTGTTGGCATAGTCTTGAAGCCTAACGCATAGCCCATGCTGTCCTCAACCAACTGGATTTGCTTCTCCAATCCGCCTATCTTAACTTTAGAAAAGCATTGCTCTTGCTCCGACTCCTCTTGTTCGGACTGTTTCTCGTCAAGCTCCAGATCGAGACGTGTGGCGTTGGCGATCTGTACGAACTGTTGGCTGTCCTGCAAGCTCAGACGTTGGAGAGCATCTTCCATTGCGGATTCCTCGACACCCACCCAGCTCTCTAGGCGAAACTTTAGCGGCATGTTAAAGAAATTCAAATACAACTCGCTGTTTTTGCTGAATATCTGATTGACAATGCTTCGCTTTAGTACAGCAGCCACGTCTTTCGTGTTCATAGAATCCAACTTAGATTCACTGCTGTTCAGCTGTTTCAAACAGACGCTCGCTGCTGCAAAGAGTTGCTTTCGGTCCAGCGCATAAATGCGCAACAATTGGCTTTGCAGGTCAGCCCAATTATGATTATAATCTTTAAGAGATCATGGTTGAGAAGCTGTCATTAATTAAAAGCTTATAAGACCTACCCTCGGCTGCGGTGAAGACTGTTGTCAGAAACTGCTCGGAAATGGGCCAAACAGTGCGTATCAGCGTCTGCCGAGTTTTTGAGTGCTTTGACGCAGGAGCTATCACAACCTGTTGACCAATATGGAATCCAGCTAGCCTCATAGCACCTTCGGAAATGAATATCAGGGTGTTGGCATATTTGGACGGCAGATCTTTCAGCGCTTCCACTTCAAAGCTTCGTTTCTGTGCGGTACTTGTGTAGAGAACTCCATCTCTTACAAACTCTGTGTCGGAAACTACACCACTCTCATCAATGACAATTGGGCACACTCGTTCGTGTGTGTCCCGAGATTTCGATGTTATGTGCGCATCGCATTTATCACAGTGGTACCAAGTAGCTTGGTTCTTCTTATTACTCGATTTTGGCGGCATGTCGGGAAACGTAGCACGTTTTGTTTACCTTTTGCCGTGACCGACAGCTGTGAATGTCTTCGTAATTTGTGAATGCCTCACCAAGCAAATGTGTCAGCGTACAATGTGAATGCTAGATTATCTTGCGCGGGAGACTAATTTTCAATGTTAATGTAAGTAGCACCATTAAGAGTGATCAATTTACCAAAAACCAAGAAGAAAACTCGATTAATTTACACTTATATTATATTTGTACACAAATGTTATAAATTAACCTACTGTAACAGCAAATCAGTTTCGCTCGCATTCGCCGCCATGAGATCGACTTCAAGAGCTGTTGTGGCATGCGCCTGATTTAAGAATAAATCGAAATCGTAGCCATCGTTTTGCGCGGCAATGGAATCCTTTTGATTACTAATTGTTTGCGGATTAGACAGCAAATCTACATCGTGCAGGCCTAGTTCCTTGAGCAACGTCTCATTCTCATTGGCATTGGATTGCGGAGCTGTCTCTTCTCGTAGTTCCACATTGATAATGGGCGCTGGCTGTTCCACAGCTTCTCGGCCATAGATAACTTTATTGGATCGTTCAGTTGTATTTGGCTCGATCTCATCGTCGTCCAGCTCTTGGGGCTTAAGTGTGCTTGATTTGTACTGAAAGTCTGTCTCCTTAAAGTCGACCTCAATAGGAAACAGTGGAGGCAAGGATTCCAGACGCTCCACAAGGCTTCTGTGCAGCTCGGCTAAACTTTCGAGCAGGCTTCGTAGCTGTTTGTTGAGGTCCATGGCATGTTTGCACTCCAGCAGCTCCATTTTCTCAAGCACATCCGTGCGTAGCTTGGCAAATTTACTTCGCGCATCCTGGCGACAGCGCAGTATCAATCGGTACTCATAATTGCCCGTCTCGACCCGATAAAGCGGCTCTTGCAGCGCCGCAAACCCATGTTCCTCGTCATCCATTTCTTTTACTTTCAAGCAATAGGAGAGGTATGTGAACTTGGCATCTGCGTAGCGACGCACCGTCAGCTTGGTGTCCGGTATGGCTTTGTTCAGATATGTACCTAGATCTGCTAGCACGGGCTTGATCTGCTTAATTATGGCCAGTCCATCCTTTTCCAGCGATCGATGGAATTCGCCAAAGGTACGAAATGCCTCCGAAGCACGTTGCTGTGGCTCATGCGCCGAGATCTGGGTGAAACAATCGCCAAAGGCCTTGTACGTTTGCAACAGATCGTAATAAGCCTTCAGCATACGACGAGCATGCTCCACCAAGCCCTTGTACATCAATTCTGTACCCTCCAACTCTTCCAGACGTTTCACCAGTGAATCATTGCACAGTATGGCCCGTGAGAGACCCAAAGTATCTGCCGTGTTGCTCGACAAATTGTCCACAATGCGATGTTTGAGCTTCTTTAATATAATGTCTAGCGTCTTGCCTTGTTCCGGATCCGCGTGCAGTTTATTGTAGTGCACAGTCACCTCATCTGTGGCAGTTTGTATCATCTTGGCTACCTCCACCTTGGTCTTGCCCTTTACGCTGACCGAGTTGACGGCCAGCAGTTCGTCGCCCGACTGCAGCGAGCCTTCCCGGGCAGCTGGTGTGCCATCGAATACCTAAAAAGAAAGAAACATCAGATTTTGTAAAAAGTTTCTTAATGGTTTTGAAAAGTAGAACGTCTAGTTTGTGATTTCAGTATCAGTTCAAGTTCAAAAAAGTTCAGATCAAAATTATTGTTTCTACCAATTTTTGTTTAAACACTGTTTAGGATCCAGTTTTGAGCCCAATGACGTTCACTCATTGGTATAGAGAGAATGAACCGAAATCGCCACAGAAAAAAACAAAGGTTAAGCCTACCTTACATCAATTGGATTATCGATTGGGATGCGCAATCTTGGAGGCACGTTCGGTAAACAGCCTGTGGGCTGGTTTGGACAAATCAATGTTAGGTAGGACCCAATTTGTCCGTAAAAAGGGCGGAGAAGTGCCAAGCTTATTTAAGCGTAGCCAGCAATACAAACACAAGCGAAAAATTATGTTGCGGCAGGCGCAAAGGCTTCAGCGCCAAGTCTCAGAATTTCGAAGTAAACCAGTACCCAATTTCAGTGCCCATCATAGGATCTGGGAGAAGCGCAACCACATCAGGCGAATGAATACCAAACACAAAACTACCACTGCCGAAACACCGCAAACTTTGCTGAAGTCTATGGAGTCCCAGAAACGTTGGGAGACCAAAAAGATGAACATTATGCGTCAGATTAGCAAGGAGCTGACCTTGCGACCTAATATCTCAAAACACTCCACTGAGCTGTGGCGCAAACGACCATTCCTGCCACGATTCCAATCTAGCTTCGTGAAGGCCGAACCGTTCCAGTTGCGATGCGAGGAGCGGGCAAAACAACGAAGAAAGTTCGATGAGTGGCATATGCAGAAGCAGCAAGCTGATTGGCGACGTAGATATCTTGAGTGGCGGCGTGTTTGCCAAGATGAATATTTGGCAGCGCGAAAACTAACGAGGTTCAAAGCTCGACCAAATCCCTGGAAGCACCTCCAAGCCGAACATATTCAGGATAAAAAATGAATCTGAGTTTTCGCAGAATTTTATTTCCAAAGGTTAAAGACTAGTTGCAATTTAATCGAAAGCTTCTTACCTGCACTATGTAGAGACAGGGACACATCGGCGCTCCGCCTCCAATGCTTATGCCAATGAGGTTGCTTTGATCCTTGGTTATCACGACTGAGTTGGTGCTCACGGTCATGCCCCTAAAAATTTTACAAATTTAGTTGAATTTCTTCGATATTCGTAAGAATGAAAAATCGTGAACTATGCCTAAATTGAAGCTTTATTTCATTAAAGCAATAAGCGTGCCGATACGCACATCAATAAGGTGCAATTTTCTAAATAACCAGAATAATAGCCAAACACGGTGACAACAATTTAAAACTATCTTGAAAAAATAAAAAGATTTAAAATAAACGAGAAGCTCCTTTTATAAGAGGCAGACGAATCAGAAGAGGTTCATCAAGTATTTCTGATTGTATTAGTTATCCAGTTGGAAAAACTGGATTTGATGGGAGCGTACTATATTCTATTATACTTATTATTGTGAAATCATAAATATGTATATCTTATATATAGATGTTCTAGATGGTATTTACTTTCTGTATTATTAAGAGTAGACTACGCACGCACACGTCTAGTACTTCTTTTTATCATGATAGTCTCTAATAAAAAATGAAAAATGTAGCCTTCAGTCCTACGGAACCCATAATAAGAACTAAGTTTTAAGTATTGTCAGTCTCCTTCTAGGTTTGGTTAGCTTTTGAGACACTACGTTGTAACGGTTAATTAACGGTTTATCACGAGCTAATTGAGTCAACGGAATCGACTTACAAGCGATCTAGCTCATATTTCTGTTTATTATATAATCCAAATCGATCGGGCACCAAGTCGAGGCCAGGGCAAAATACTGTTGTTTCTGTCTCTGTGGCCAAAGATGCTTTTGAATCCTCCTCTTTGCATTTTGGTCTTTTAGAAAACAAATATACATATATACACACATACACACATTTACGCATATCCGTATATGCATAAAGTGAATGAGAGTGAGAAATCTACTTATTCCCACTCCATACTTACGCCTCAAAGTCGGCCACACAATCCTCACGGAGTTGTATTAGCACTGGTTTTGCTTCATTTGCTTGTTGTCTAAGTAAATATTTGTTAAATCATTTACAAAGCACACACGTAATGAAAACAATGCAAAAGAATGCATAAACAATATGTTTCCCCATTATTGATTTGTAACAGACCAGCTGGCAGATGCCTTCGATTCATACAACCCGCAAACCGTTTGATATACAACTTTTTTTTTTTATAATCAAATTATACTCACATTTTATCTTCGTAGAAGAAGTCATCGTCGTCGGTCAGCATTTTCACAGATTTCTTTATATTTTGTTTTGAAATGAACTGGCGTAAAGCCCTGCTATGCACTTATGTTAAGTTGGCTGCGAAACGAAGCCAAAACATTTACAATCGAATACTATCGGTGTTAAGCGATATTTTCTGTTACTAAGGCTTACAGAACTTACACAGCAACAACTTGTTGCCTAGGCAACGCGAAAAATGTAAACATTTGTTTTTTGCAATGGATTGGGCTGAGGAGCTGAAAATGACTATAAGAAAGGTATAATTTAATTGTAAAAAAGTGCAAATGTTTAATTATTTATATTTTAAAGACCACCGCTCGTAAGGGTCGCCGCTCGAAGAGCCGCGATGTATTAAAAGAGCAAATCGAGGCTGGATCTTCAAGTGCTACGTCAACACACAAGCAGAACAAGGATATATCCATAGATATAACATTGGACATACAGAATGAAAGTAGTACCCCATCAACTACAGCTGCTACAACGCCAACAACATATAACAACGAATTTGATTCAAATCGACCACCAATAAGACGCGTATCAGGTGGTTGGGCAGATTCGGGATTGAAGGGACTCAAGTAAGGCAGTTGTTCTATTGCCCGTCTAAAATGAACAGAAATTATTTTTTTACAGATCGAAAAAGAATTCGTTTGATGAGTAAGTATGTGAAAATTAACAATAATACTTTTGGACTAACCCATATACTTAGTGAACGGTTCCAGGTGACCAAGTCTGCCACAAGCTCCATACCCACTGATGATATACCAGTTATACCAGATTTGGATGATGTCAGAGATGAAATATTATTAAATGAAATAATCGAACCTCCTTCGTAAGTGAATTTAACCATAAAACAGTCAAATATTAATTGCGTTGACCACTTAGAAGCGTCGCCTATAACCGCGATATCACATTTAAGGAGTTGAGCTCCGATTTGCTCTCACAGAATGCCTTTTCAGCAATCGAGGATGTCGATTTAACCATATTGACAAAATGCCTTCAAGCACAGGAGGATTTGGATGAACCAGATGAAGTTTGGGAATGGGAAAAGCTTTTTACAGAAGTCACGGCTCAAATAAATTCCGATAAAACACAGAATGTCAGAATCCCAGAAAAGATTGAAATCGGTCCAGACGAAGTTCCACCAACAGCTAAATACAATTGATTCTCGAATTAGTTCTAAAACAGGGAAATAAAATCAACATTTGACCTGAGCACAATTTTTCTTTTAAATTTGAATTACCATTCAATAGTAAGCGCATACATTTCATAGCAAAAACATCGTTTGAATATCGTAAACAATCGATAAAATTGCCTGAGTTTTTCTCGTCACTATTCATCACGGGGCAGCGAAAAACATAGTTTAAGTCACTTTTTAATCTGTGTTAATCGCAAAGAATATTGTGTTAAAAATTAGATTCTGCCAGTTGCTGCGTAAATCATAAAAATATGGCGCCGAAAGCTCGTCCAGTTCTTACAAAACCGAAAGCACAGACCTTTAATAACAAGTCGAAACCAACCGATGTGAGGCTATCTAACATACAGGCGGCGAAAGGTGAGAAAACGTAAAAATTGTGAAATACAGCAAAGTTTTTACATAAAATGTATACCAATGGGTAATTTATGTTACTAATATTAAAGTAGAATCTATGTTTGTGGGTGTTCTGTTGAATTATCACTAAAAAGTACTTTAAACAAAAGCAGTTGCCGGCTCTGCGGCTGTCTGGAAGCTTCTTAGTGATGACACTCGTGTAAACTAATGAGTCATGTGCTGTGGCTGCGGCATGAAAGAACGTCTGTAATAACCGATGTCTTTTTGCAGCTGTTTCCGATGCTATTCGCACAAGTCTGGGTCCTCGCGGTATGGACAAGATGATCCAAGCCGGCAATGGTGAGGTATCGATTACCAACGATGGTGCCACCATTTTAAAGCAGATGAACGTATTGCATCCGGCTGCTAAAATGTTGGTTGAGTTGTCCCGTGCCCAGGATGTTGAGGCCGGTGACGGAACCACCTCAGTGGTGGTCATTGCTGGTGCCTTGCTGGAGGCCTGCGAAAAACTGCTGCAGAAGGGTCTACATCCCACTGCTATTTCGGATTCGTTCCAGCGCTGCGCAAACAAAGCCGTGGAGATACTTACCCAAATGTCCACTCCCATTGAGCTGAACGATCGTGCGACGCTAATCAAGAGCGCTTCGACTTCGCTCAACTCTAAAGTTGTTTCGCAGCAGAGCAGTTTGTTGGCTCCTATCGCTGTGGATGCTGTGCTCAAAGTCGCAGAGTCCGCTCCGCAGCCCTCTGTGGACCTGAAGAATATTAAGGTAATCCAGAGCTTGGGTGGCACTGTTGAGGATACGGAGCTCGTGCAGGGGTTGGTTTTCACCAGTCGTTCGGCAGGTACCAATGCTCCCAAACGCATCGAAAAGGCCAAGATTGGTCTTATTCAGTTCTGCATTTCTGCACCTAAAACTGATATGGATCATAATGTGATTGTTAGCGACTACGCGGCCATGGATCGTGTTCTCAAGGAGGAACGTACATACATCTTAAATATTGTGAAACAGATAAAGAAAGCCGGCTGCAATGTCCTGCTTGTGCAGAAGTCCATCTTGCGGTAAATTAACATTAAACAATCTTAAGTTGGATAAATTATCAATGGTTTTCTCTACAGTGATGCTGTTTCGGATCTTGCTCAGCATTTCCTCGACAAGATCAAGTGCTTGGTCGTCAAGGACGTTGAGCGTGAAGACATCGAGTTTGTGTGCAAAACACTGCATTGTCGTCCCATTGCGTCGTTGGATCACTTCACGGCAGAGAACTTGTCCAACGCCGACTTGGTGGAAGAGGTTGCAAGTGGCACCAACAAATTCGTGAAAATTACTGGTATTCAGAATCAAGGACGAACTGTGTCCATAATTTGCCGTGGCTCTAACAAACTGGTGTTGGAGGAGGCAGCTCGTTCACTACATGATGCTCTTTGTGTGGTTCGTTGTTTGGTGAAAAAGCGTGCCCAGATTGTGGGCGGTGGCGCCCCCGAGATCGAGATGGCACTTCAACTGGCCGCCATGGCTCAGACTGTGGAGGGCGTGGATGCGTATTGCTATCGTGCATTTGCGGATGCCCTGGAGGTCATTCCATCCACATTGGCTGAGAATGCGGGTCTGAATCCCATTGCCACTGTCACGGAGCTGCGCAATCGCCATGCCCAGGGCGAGAAGACAGCAGGCATCAATGTGCGCAAGGGCGGCATTACCGATATTTTGGCAGAGAATGTGGTGCAGCCGCTGCTGGTCAGCACCTCAGCCATTACCTTGGCCACCGAGACCATACGCTCCATACTGAAGATCGATGATATTGTAAGTAGACTCTTTTAACGATTGTGTTTCCGTCAGTCATCGCCTTCTCTCCATCTTCTAGGTCAACACCATGAGCTAAACAGTTGAATCTTCTAAAAGAATCCAACTGTATATTTGTGCGCCTCTTATTCTTGGCTCTAGCGCTACAAGATCTTCACTTATTTGCATTTTCATATACCACACACTCCTCTAACACAAGCACACAAGATATCCGTTACTACACACACACAAGCATAACGTATCCATTTGGCGGCTGTTGTCAGCAAAAAACTGAATAAAATTCACCTCATAAACACTACAAGTTTATGTATGTATTAAACATTTAATAAACATATTCTGTACTTCGCTTTGTATTAACAAATATTTTTTCTGTTTTCTTACTTTAATATATAGTGTTAAAATTGATTTGAATTGCCGTTCACAAGTAAACGTTAAGTTGATTTTCGGCGTTGCCATACTTTTGGTGTACATTCTTCATTTGGCGGTAAATTCAAAACTTCATCAAACGTAAGCGAAAAATCCCTTCTCTTACTCAAATTTCTAATATCTAACCATATTATATTTGGTGCCTGGACTCGCCCATAAACTTTGAACTATTATTATCATTTATTTCTTATCTGAATTAAGAAAGACAGTCACAGATAATTTCACGCCATTTTTTCTTGACACTGCTAAAATTTCAAAGGATTTCAGTTACCCGAAATTCTTGTTCAATTTTCCCTCGGCATTCCTTTGTTGTGCGTGTAAATAAAACTCACTTGATGTGATTTTTACGATGTGCGTTAAATGATTAAACCACTTGAAATGGTTTCAAATTGTCAGAAAAAAGGGGCAAAACGCTGAACCGTTTTGCCAAACTTTGCTCGGGTTCGTTTACGCTCGAAGTGGGTTGGGGTCGGCTAAATCTCTGTCGGAAGTTTTTTGGGGCGTGTGTTAGTTAATTAAATGTGTAAACATGTCAAAGGGAAAGGCTCGACTCACAGCTGGTTTAGATTTCACGCACAAAAAAAAAAGAGTCCTTTTCTGTGGATTCAGGCTTACGTCGAGTTTCCTTTGATTTTTGAGCACTAAACTTGGCCAGCTAATTGGCCGGGCCGTGCTTCCATGGGGGTTGCAACACAATGGTGGCGTGGCGTTCGGGTGTGGCATGCAAATTCGAGAAGCTGCCATGTTTTCAAATCAACCATTTTAAATTCGACTTACAGTGATTTTGTGGCATGCTTTTGGTCAGGGCATCCAGGGGGTTGCTCGTACGCAGGATTTCCATTTTGATGCGAATTAAAAATGTGTGTAATTGGGGTGCTTTAGCCGGAGCGTGCTACGTGCTAAGCTCTATTCTTTCTACAGGATATCTACCAGTCTGAGGCGCCTTGGTTTTTTGTATGGCTTTAAGCATTGAGCACTTTGCTACATTCCGTTGGCTTGATTGCATTCAGCCCGTTAGGGGCGTTGTTAGTAGGGGCGCGAATGTCCTCGAGGGGCGTGAGTATGGGCGAGGGGGTGACTGGGTCTCTCCTCGCCCTGTGTTTGTATGCGCAAATATTGAATCTGAGCTATTTTTTCGGGCTATATGTGCTGCTCTCACACTTTACAGTTTTTCAATTTGTTTCTTTGTTTCTTTGTCGGATTTGTTTGCTTAATTTTTTTTTTTTTATGGAAAGAAGAAGCAGAAAACAAGCAACTTTTCTTTTGTCACACATTTCATATTTTCATTGTAATTCAATTGTGTTCGCCGCTTTTTTTTTCGTCTTGTTTGTATTTACTTGCGAACAAAGAGAGCTTCGCATAGATAAATCTATAGAGAGGGGATGGTAAACACACAGCCACGCCCCCTACGACTAAACGCACCGAACACAATTGAAATTCAAAGCATCAAATTCGCAATGCATTCAGCCAGAAACTGAACATATGCCAGCCATATAATTTCGACGGAGACATCTCATCCAAAATAGAGTTCTTTCGCAAATTGCAAGAATTTATTTTTCCGAAGCAATTTGGAGCATGGGAATGGTAGAAGAAGAGGAGTGTAGCTGGTAAGGGTAAGGGGTTGGATATAGGGCGAATAGGTATAAGTGGGTAAGAAGTGGAAGACCTAATGAGTATAAGACTGCAAATATAAGACTGAGAGTTGAAGCTCAAAGTCGATGGGAAAGCTATCAATTAATATGAATAATGACAAGTATTAAAGGTATCAGGTATAACTCAAGAAGCAAAAGGTATATTAAGTTTAGTTCATGGTATTAGCATAACGGGAAAGCTAAAGTATAATAGGTATACTGTAGAGGTCCTGCAAGAACACATCAGGTGTATAAGTGTTACGCATAAGTCGTTCATTTGTATCATTGTCGGGCCATGCAGTGCTCTCGCCCTCCCCCCCCCCCCCTGTTCCTGGGTGGGCGTGGGCCTTAAGTGTTCGCACACCCGCCTCTAGTTAAAGCAGGCAAGAGGCAAGCTAAGGAAAAGCGATAAACTTAATTTTCGTTAGTCGTGGCAGCCTTTTGCCGTTTGATTAATGGCAACGCCGAGCTGGACGAGCGCTGTTAGCGTGGAGGACCGTTATGAAAACGCATTGGAAAATTTCATTAAATTGTTATAAATGAAGGCGAATGGCAAATGGGCTTTGAGCATTTCACAAAATGGGAATTCAATTTGCAAATGCAGGCGAATCTATCAAAGGACTCGCACACGAGAAATCTGCGGCGGCCGATCTAAGCAGGGGCCGCAGTTGCCGTATGCCACATGCCGCATGCCGCACGCCACACACCCAAACACACAGACAGAAATAATAGCCCCCAGCTGAAGCCAGCTGAAGCCTAATCCCAATTTCAATCGCCCGGCGACCCGCTTTCTATTTGACCAGTTAAATGACCAGGGGGCTGGCAGCAAGGGCGGTGGCTGTTGGTTGGGGGTGTGGCATTTTGAATATGGCCTGAAAATTGAAAGCGATTTGCGAGACCTTTGAACGAGCGTCTGCAACGGACTGATAACATTCAACAGAGCGTTCCTCTCGAGTATACCAATTATGTGTGAGTGCTATAGATAGAGGACCTTCCAAAGGACCTGCTGTAGGAACTGCCAGAGGGCTGCCATTGAGTTG
>JABVZY010000326.1:1221007-1231133 GCA_020883555.1 Drosophila nannoptera | reverse complement strand
TGAGTCACTGTCTCGGTGTTGGTGTCCGACCAATTGATTGATCAACTGCAAATGGAGCAAAGCAGTTGGCAAGTTCTGCGCCAAAGACAAAGTCAAGGCCCCCCCCACACAAGCATGGGCCACAGTCGTGCCCGTATATGTGTGTGTACGCATGTCTGCATGTCTGCATGCTGCCATAAAGACATGCAACTGGAAAATGTAAAAGGCGGCTGGCAAATTACAGTGAATTATGTGGCTTGGTATTAAAAATAGCCGCAGCAAGACGCCAGCATTGCCAGCATTGCCAGCCCCGGCCCGCTAGTCAACGCGTCGTATGAGTAATGCAGCAAGTATCCCCCCCCCCTACATTTCTCCTCCTTCCCCTTTGGCTGCCCTCTCGCCTGCCTTGATGTCTGCTCGTCCGATTTGCCGGCTTAGCAACAGCTTTTGGCTTGTAATGCCCGGAAACGAAGCAGCAGCAACTGCTCGACTAGCCAGATACCCTATAAGAGCGAGTCGAACTGCAGCTGGACAGACTCGTCTTCATTCAGGAGCAACTCTGCTGGGGCAGACCGGTTTCTACAGGGTATACAAATGGACTGCACTTGACAGCTTGCGTTGGCTGCGTTATGTGCTTTACATAAGACAAATTTGCCGCTCCTCCTTTTGGCCCCAGAAGTTGTCCAGTTGGTTATTGAAGTGCGGCACGACTCTGATTGATGCAATGTGGCAAGGGGGCAAGTTGTTGCAAGTGCACTTGCAGCCAGCCGTCGACTGAGAGGAGAGCAGAGACAGCTGTTGGGGGAAATCGTGTTGTGTCAAGTGCAGAGCCGGCCAGGCCAAGTGGACGCTGGCTGAGTGAGGGGCTTAGATGGCCAAGATCTAAGACCGGGCCGGGCCGGGCCGAAAACGAAAGTGTTTTTCAATAGCACCGAGGGGGTGGGGGAAAGATAGATATGTTTATATAATAACCTCTGGCACTGGCCAGATTCAGTTCAAGCTGGTTGGATAATTCAGGCGAGCAATTGGATAACCAAATGGGTAAATTGATAGTCATGTGTTGGGCGAGTGTGCGTGTGTGTGTGTGGGGGCGACGGGCGAGAACGGGAGGGAGGGGAGAGCTCTTTTTGTACGGAACTACAATTGCAAATTCTCGCTGATTTCTTGATTCGACTTAATTAATTGTCGTGGCATTTGCATTTATTATCATATACCAGCGGAAAGTTACGAATCTAAGGAATTGGAACAGGTTCTCGAATGATTGCTTAAGTGATTTAGATAACAAAGGAACTAAATCGAGCCGAACGAGCTTCTCTTCTAGTCAGAAGCGAAGGAAGAGAAAGTCGCGGCGATTCGCTATGGAACTAGAGCGAATTAGGTGGATATATATGTAGATATACGTATATACGGTCCATCATTATCGCCTCTAGGCATATCATCATCATCATCATCATCATTGCCTTCATCCAGTGAGCAATGGTCATCCAACCATCCAGCGAGTGGACTCTGTTGTCATCGCCCTTGCGGCTGAGCTCATTGAGCTGTCATTTAAATTAGCGAATGGCAAAGCGAATGGAAGGCAGGGCACGGGCAGGGGGAGCGGGCGGAGGAAATACACATAATTCGCCGATTAATATAAGGGAAGCAGAACAGCCAAATGAGAGAGAGAGAGAGGGATAGTGTTGGGTATATATAGTGGGAGATCTGCCCTGAAGATAGATAAATAATGGCTAATGACTGGCCGAGCAGCATACCCTGCCGCCTACATAGTTGTACAGGGTATAAGCACAGACAAAAGTTATATTATTTTCTTTATGGCGAAAACAGTTGCGGAATTGCCGCAGACGCGGCGTATACGCAATAAACTTTTTGGAATGTCTAACACGCGTCTTTAATAAGCAGCTGACTCGCTGCCTCTCCCTTTCTCTCTTTCGCTCGCCCTTGCTTTCTTCTTTCTCTGCTTCATTTATGAGGCTTTGCGACCTTTTCCGCATTTTTAATTAACTTTTGCAAAATGAAACGTAAGGCCCGGCACACACAAATGACTAACTATATATACGTATATTGAAAGATCGTTCCAATGAGTGATATACGCACCCATATATATGGCGAGCGTGTGTGTGTGTGTGAGTGTGTGCGGTCCGGGGACCATCGACAGATTTACTGCAATGGAACGCAGCGATCCGAGCAGCAGCCGCAAAGTCAACGACCCAAACGAAGCGAGCGAAGGAAACGTGCGCGAGAGAGAGAGAGAGAGAGAGGGAGAGGGGTTGGAGTGAGGGAGAGCTTACAGAACTTCACTTGCGTCATGTGATAAGGCAGCGATTGCTAATCCCAGGGCATGGAAATTGATTACCTCAGCGAAATGAAAATATTGTCGAAGCCGAGGGAATTCGAGGAGGGCCGCGAATTCAAGGCGAGGCCCGAAAAAAAAAAAAGAAAATAAATAAATAATGATGGTAGTCATATGTCAAGTGCGGGGCAGGGTTACGTTAGGCGCGTAGACATTGACCGACTTTGTTAATTGAAGACGAAGAAGCAGCGCAGAAGCTTCGCGCTCTTCCGAACGCCAGAAACGGGAAGTGAAGACCAAAGATTACTCACATTTATTTCGAAGGGTTAGACGGAACGAATTCATTATTGAAATCAAGTGAAATCCGAAGCGAGAAAATATACGCGCCGATATCCATGTCAAAGTCAGAAAATGGCTGTCGTGAAGGGGGGGGGGGGGGTGGAGTGGGGTTAGGGGGGCGGTAGCACAGGTGGGCGCGAATTTCTTGACACCTGTCCGTTACGCTCGCATTACCAATGGCACGAGAACGGCCCAGCTCCGATTCCACGGTGAACATTCAGCACCTGACAAAAATCGAAAATATGTCTGGGATATATGACAATATCCGGGGTCGAAAATGCGTTTGAAAACTTTCAACGAATTGTTGCACATTTCGGGCTGATTTCCGATTCCCCCTGCTCTTCTAGGTAATGAGATTTCCTCCGTAGCTGAACCGATTGCCTTAGTATATTTCCCAGTTCTCGGAAACTGTAAATCTTAATGGACATTTATCGAACTGTTAAAAAGCAATGAATTACATTGAACTGCAAATAGTTCGAATCGAACTGCATATACGTATATATATTATGAGTTCTCAGAATCTATTTTAGCGGCTGCCAACGTCTGGAAGACAAATGATGAATATGCGAATATATATATTTATAGGTATTATCTGTCGCAAGGTCGTAAATAATTCGTGTGGCAAATTGTGCCTTGACTTCCTTCTACTCGGGCTGTCAAAATTGTTTTGATTTCAATACGGTTTTGACCCACTAACGAGCATGAGAATGCTTCCCGAAGATTCTGTGGTGGGGTGGGGGGAAAGCGTGCTGAAGAAATATGCGGGAAAAGAGTTCATTTCCGCTTTGACTTTTCTTGTTGTTGTTGTTGTTGTGCTGGCTTTATCTCTGGCCCGGGCTTTTCGTTCTTATCGAAGGCGGCGTGTGCAGAGCTACCGAACCACTTGTTTATCTAAATTATCTGGTATATAGTGAATATATCTATCTATTTGCTTGAACCAAATTGAAAGAGACGGAAAACAAATTGAAATCAGAAAAGAATTCCAAAGAGAGAGAGAGAGAGAGGCCACGGAAAACAGCTGTGGCAATAGAGAGAAGGGGTCGTCAGGGAGGGGGGAGGATCGGCTAAGGGGGATTTGCTGGTAAATTAACGTCAGAGAATAATTTGGTAGAAGTCGCCTCTAAGAACAAAAACATATGGCAATTGCAATAGCTATAGATTCAATAGGTTCATGCAGTGGCCTACTCATGATATCCTGAAATCGTGAAAACGGCAAATGAGCAAGCTTAGAGCGGAGAGTCCATAATCAAATTATGTTTGATGGAATTTGATTCTCGCGGAATCAGCGAGATTTATCGCGATCAAGCGCGGCATAAACTCGGGCTTATTCAATCTTTGTGTCTTTGGCGCGTTCGCAATTCGGTGTATGGATGGGCCAGATGCTTGATAAGAAGCAGCAATCTGACTATATACTATAGACACATATGCATATCTGTACATATATAATATATGTGTGTACTTTCACTTGACTCCGGTTCGCAATTTTGTGCAATCAGCAGAAGCTTTTTCTTTTTCATTTAATTCTAGTGTATTTTTTTTTTTTTTGCTTCTGGAAAGTAATCAGATAATGGCTCTGTTATCACGTTATCAACGCCTTCACTGCTAAATTGTCGCCTTCCAGAGTTGGAAAACGTCACGAACAGTTACATCAGCGTTTTTGGTCAGAATAAATGATGCGTGAGCCACACGAAAGTGAAAATTAATAATATATAAAAATCACATCTATTTATATATATATGTACTTTTGTCTCATTTCATACGCCCCTTGTTACTCCCCCTTCGTTCGTGCCTGGAAAAGGCCTTTTGAATTTTATTTCCTTAAACGTAATATTGGCTAAATGTATTTTCTCATCAGCTTTTACAGCTCAGCGAGTCGTTGAGCTGCGCTCTCTCCGTCTCACTCTCGCCCTTTCTCTTAATCGTGAACTGCGCCTTATGCGCACTTGCATTCGAAAATATACTATATCGACCTATTATACCATATATAGATGTGTATATTATATAGTATTCAGAAACCCAATGCGAAATACGTCGTTTGGTTTTTGTTTTCGTTTTGCTTTTTTACGCAAGCCAAAATGTAAAACGCAGTTTGACCTTCAATGTAATTTGATGCGCAGCTCCAAACCAAAACGTGGCTTGAATTACGCCCCTCAACGGGTGGGTAGGAACCGGAGCCGGACCGTGAGGGGTGTGCCAGACGCCACGCGATAAGCGCAAGCCACTTTCTAATTGATGAGTATTCACTTAATTCATCTATTCACTGGGCATGCGATATTTTACTATAACTAGACTCCGACGAAAGGCGGGAAAACAAATATAAGTAAATATAAAAGTCATAAGAGAGCATTACACTAGAGAGACGTATTATAAATAACGCAGTAGGAAACTTCAGTAATACATCTTCGTTTTTCTTAATAAAATTACCCTTCCCATTTGTCACTCACTAAGCAGCACTCTAGCCATAGCGAGCGCTCTCTTCGTTGCTTCTTAAGCTGCTCTTCTGCGTGGCCTGCTGTGCAAGAAACGCAAAGGCAACAACAACTACAGCTGCAGCAGCGCAGCAGCAGCACAGCTCTCCCAGACGATGATTACAGCACAAGCCGTTGACGTCGCGTCGTCTGTAAGGCGTCTCGTCGCCAAGCGCCTATAACGACGTACACGCACAGTTGCACTCCTGAGAGAGCTTTTTACATGCGTGTATGAGTGTGTGTGAGTGGTTAATGCGTGCATTGTTGCTGCAACGATCGTTGAGCCGGCGCGTTACAACGTTTTGCCCGCAGTACGCTCTCTCGCTCACTTGCTGAGTTGCCTAGTTGGGCGGCGCTCTCCCACTCTCCACACTTACACACACGCACACGCATACGCGGGCAAGCAGTCATGCGTTCGTTTTGTGTGTCTAAAAATAGCCACAAATATTGTTGTTGGTGTGGCTGATGTTGCTATCAACCATCACCTATCAATGTGCGACTGTTTGTTGTTGCTGCTTTTATTATAATGCGCAGAGTGTTATGCTTATTGTTGTTGCTTAAAAATAAACTCTGCTGCGCGTGGCAATTTTTTTCTTTTCTTGCTTCTTTTAGAAGCTACACAAGATTGCCTCTCGCTCTCTGAGAGCGCATACGAGCAAGCATAAGCGCACCCTCTCGCACTCACGACGCGATACTGATAAAATGTTTATTCATGTTGGCGCTCTCGCTCGCGCGCGCAGACGGGCTCGCTGCTGTTAACTTTTCATTTTTGCAAAAATTGGCAAATTTCACTGCAGGAAAAAGTTTATTGTTTATGTTGTTGTTGCTGTTGTTGGGGTTTTTTCTGCTGGTCTTTAGTGTTGGTTTCTCACGCGCACAATTTTAGCATCGTTGCGAATATTTTGTTGCTGCTAATGCTAATGCTTTTCGTTTGTGCCGTCGTTTAAGGGGCCGCCGCTATTTGAATAAGGGGGCGTTGCATGGCTGCAGCTGCGTCGTAGTCGCTGCCGGTTAGAAAATACTAACTGCACTTTTCAAAGCAGACGCACGAAGAGAGCATGCGGAGAGAGGATGTTTAAAGCTCACTTTACAGTGGAACTGAGTGCAAGATACGTTATCAAAATGCGAAATCTGAGCATTGCTTGTAATTCAGCATTGTTTGAGTAAACTAATCTCGAAGATCGTCAGTCTAATCAAATACTCGGAAAGTGATTCCATTGCCACATGGAAATGGAATTTCCTTCGCTCGCACACTTTCTCATGAATAGCTTCCATTCTGAGTGTTGCTAAGCACCCGCTTCTAATCACATTTCGCACACAACCTGCCCCACAGTCGGCCGACCGCAGTTGAATGGAAAAAAAGCAGAATTAATATAGAAAAGAAATGAATAGAAATTGTTGAACAGGTGTTTCCAAGTGCGCGAAATAAGGGAATGCCTCAGATTGCGCTGATTTGGTTACTCTTGCAGTTGTTGCTGTAGCTGCAGCTGCAAAGCTCTGTGACAGGCGCGAAACGGTGTTTTATTGATTTATGGACGCGTTGTTGACAGACGCATGGAATGATTGATTGACGATGGGCTTTGACTTTCGGCTGTTTTGATATTTGCAAGTCAAATCCAACCCGAAATGCGATAAAGAGAGAGACACAGAGAGCACACAAGGAGAGAGAACGTAAAATTAACGCAAAACGGACGGGGGACGAGGGAGATTATTGATAGACGTCAGTTGGCTGCGATCTAAACTGAATGATTGTGGCCGCAGGATGGCGGGGCAGGAGGCGGGACAGGGAGGAGCTCGATTGGCGACGAGGACAGCCAGCAGTGGGCCGGCAGTGCGAGCACATGATTGAAATAAAGCGTATACCCGAAAAGAATCCCAACAAAAAGCGAGCGAGAACAACAACAACGAGAAAAACAAATCAAAACAAATAACAAAGCGAGAAAAAGAAAGAATGAGCAGGAATATGTATTTATTTATTTTAGCTCATAAATTTAATGCCAGCCGAGGCATAAGATGTACCCGAAAAATCGTTGCTCCCCAGTTGCCAGGCTATGCCCGTCTCGCTCGCTCGCACTTCGCGATTGTATCTAGAGTCGTCGCCACAGTGTGTCAGTCGTCGGGGAATCTTAGCAGAAATTAGAGAGATTTTTATATGAAATAAATATGCAATTAGTCATAAATTAATTAACCAATTTCTTGGCATTGTCTTAAGCCCACTATTCTCATATCTTCGCTCTCCTCTTTCGACTCGCAGTGCCTTCATTGTCTCTCCTTTATGCCAACGTTCACTTTGTTTGCCTTTTTGGCCAATGCTTTGCGCCATTGTCCACTCGATATGCTAATTTGGCAGCCATCGGGTGGCATTTCCTTTCGCCAAGTCGTTTGGGGCTGTGTCATTTCCGGCGACGGGTGGCGCCAACAGTTGTGGAGCGGTTGAGAGAATGTGGATTGGGCTGGTTGGAGTCCCAACCTTGAGGCTTCTAAATGGAATTTGAAATTGGATAAGACGAGTTTATAGAGCTGCCTGGAACTGAGTAATGCCCTCTCGTTCGCTCTCTCTCGCCCTTTCTTTGTCGTTCAGTTGCCTTATTATGTTCCAGTTATAGCCACACATTTCAGCCACGTTTTAGCTGTCGGAAAAGTTTTTCCTTTTATGCATGTCAAACTTAATTTGTTATTTATTTCGACAACAACAACATTGTCTTTGGGGCAGGCGATACTTCCCAATCTCAGATAGACAGTTGGCCCAAAATCGAACCAACAAACGGAACTACTTGTGGCACGAACTGCAGCCAGTCCCAACCCCTCCAACAGGATTATAGCTATAGGTAGCTCTTTAGACAGCTTCTTTATAGATGATTCGGGGATTTTAAGAGATCTTTGAGAAAAACTCTGTGAGATATTTTTTGTTTGCTTTCCATTAATAAGCCGAGTCGATTGCCAGTGGAAAGGTTCAAAGGGCAGGCTGATTGTCGCCGCCGCAGCTGTTGTTGTTTACCCGGATGTTATGGTGTTCTCGGGCATAGCGAACGACCTTGACAGCGAAAACTTATTATCGGATGGGAAACGGAAAAAGCAAACAAATCGCTAAGGGGAAAAGTTGTTGATTATGGATTTGCATTTTGGGCTGGAAAACGCAATTTGCAGTTGGAGTCGTTTGTGAAAATCAATAAAGCTCCGCCAGACGGTCGAGTGGAAAATAAAAATGAGAAATGGGAAAATGCAAGGAGGCGGGAGGCGGGAGGTGGGCAGCAGTGGGCGAACGGTGAAAATCAAGAGCCGAAATGAACGTGAAAGTTGCAAAAAACCAATACGATGTGTGTGCACCGGGAAGACGGGGGGCGGGCCGGCACGCCTTTCTTTCATTAGCGCCTCGGAACAGCCCACAGGGCCACGGAGTGGGCGTGGCTGTGCATGGATGCGCTGCGGGGGCGTTGTCTGTCATAAACGCTTAGGCGAATGGCAATAAAAGTTGAGCGTGGGCATCGGATGAATATTTTTAGAGGCGTCTCTCGAGCAGATCGGCAACTGCAACGGAAGAGACAAGCTGGAGGTGATTCCCCGCAGGCAGCAATTGAGAAGGGTCTGTCGAAAAGTCCCCGACTAGCTCACGACGGGCGTAGAGTTTCTTCGGCTGCCCAGACGGAGCTGCAATCGGAATCGCGCGACTTTCCGCTTATTAGCTCACTTTTGTGGGCGTTCAAGAGTGGGCGTGGGCGCAGAGTTTATTACCGCGACGGCGACGTTGATACGCAGCTATATATATGTGAGAGGTATATGGGTCTCAGGTTCTGCAGCACAATGTGCGTGACAAAATGCACTTGTTACCGAGGCGCTTCGCTTTGCTTAGCCTAAATAGGAGCCGTAGAGGGTGCTGGGCAGGGGAGGGGGAGGGAGAAGAAGTTAACTCCTCCATGAGGCATTGCATTTTTCGCACCTAATTACGCCCATGCCGCCGAACTGTTTATCAATTCATTAAGCATATTTGCTCTCCTCCAGAGCTCTGCTTCCTATAGGCCCCGTCCACCTGTGTGTGTGTGTGTGTGTGTGTGTGTGTCATCAGATAAGGCCGGGGCATTCGTGTGGCGATGCAGTAAAGACCTGCCTGAGGCTATTGATTGCCTCAGCCCCAAAAGCCAATTCATCGTTTCCTTTCGACTCACGCACGTTTGGGCCGGGTTAATGGCCGGCTTTACATGAATCACAAGCATAAGTATAAGTATAATCGCGAGCAGCTCCCCCTTCCGGCTAGACTGGGTCGATTCGCAGACACTTTCAATTTCCATTAATTTAGTCTGTATTCGTAATGAATTGAATGCGCAGAGGAACCTCTGGTTGTCCCAGCTGGTAGCTGATAAGATAGGGAGTCATAGTTCAAGCACATCAAAAGGATACCGCTGCCACAGCAGCCGGCGACAACGAAAACCACTATCTGATCAATCGGCTTTCGATATAAAAGTGGGCATACCACCGCCCTGACCTGTCAATAGTCCCATTCGCACTCTCCGACTCAATTCACGATGCGAGCCCAATACGGTAGCTATAACAACAGTCTGGGGAGTCCCTGGTGGAGTGCGCCTTCATTTCTCTTTTACACCCGTCTTTGCAGTTCTCCTAGTAAGCCTCCTCTCGATCCTTGTTGTCGCCCACGAAGCGGCCAACATTCGCACCGCGCCCAGCAACGATCTCTATCGTCGCATTGTCTGCTCCAACAAGCCAAACGGCTTTCAGGCCCTCCAGCCGGGCAGCTGTTCGCTCTTCTATGAGTGCCTGGGCGGCGTGGCTGTGCAGAAGTCTTGCACTCGCTTCTTTGACCCCAAGGTTCAGCGCTGTGTCAACTACAATACCGGCTGCACCGAGGTGAGCCCCCAACAGCTGGCCGAGACGCAGCCCCTGGCTGGCGCTGTGCCGGCAGCGGCTGCTCCTTGCGAGACAACAACTCCGCCGTGTGTGGAGGCGACGACCACGCCCACCACCACCACTTGTGCACCGACGACCACCACCAAAACCACCACTACTACCACTACCACTACCTGTGCACCCACTA
>JABVZY010000326.1:1132487-1146818 GCA_020883555.1 Drosophila nannoptera | reverse complement strand
GGCCTAGTTAAATGGATAGACTGCGCGTTAACAGTTTCTGGCGGCGGCTGGCCAGCTGTTAGCGAGCGCTTGAACAGAGTGTTTTAGTTTCTTTTAACAGTGCGCTGCTGCGCCTTGTATTAACATTCAGCCTTCAGCATTCGTAAACACAGAAAGAGAGGGAAATAGAAGAAGCTGAAATGAAAAAATATGTCATTGTCCAATTTCGCAAAGCTCTTTCTTTTTGTCCGGTCTATTTGATATTGGATATATTTCGAGAGAAAAGAAAAATTAAATTTTAATTCGCCTCAAAGAAATACTTAAATATTGTAAAAAGTAGAATTTGAGTCGCGCAATGTGCATGATGGGTATAGATTGGTGGAAGAGAGTAGGAGAAAGAGAAGGAGCAAAAGTAGGAGCAGAAGACAGATGAATATAAAGAAAACAAAATATGTGATAATTTGCATTGTGCATTGTAAATTGTAAAAAGCAAGCAAGAAAATATCCGAAGCAAGCGCTAAAAATATACTTCAAGAAAACACTTCAAAGTCAGCAGCAGCAGAGATATCAGCAACAATTTATTCAAGCCAATCTAAATTTATATATATTTATATATATATATACATATAAAACATGCTGCTATATTTTTAATTTGTAATTATTTAATTAAAAAAGAGCAAATTATTATCAATCAAACAACAAATCTAAATGTGCATGTTTCAAATTATTAAAAACAAAACAAACAAAAAATTTAAATACCAAAATCACACGTAGAAAATCGTTGTAATTATATCTTAGAATATTTGTCTTAATTTTGCTCACGGGAAAACAAGAAGAAAAAACAACTGCAAGAAACTATTGTACATATATTCAAATTTGATGAAACTGAAAAGTAATGAATGAAATTCAACAGAAGTGAATACCCCTATTACTACCACTCAGCAGCAGCCTTGAATATAGTGAGAGAAACAGAGAGACAGAGAGAGAGAAATGTCGTGAGAAGAGTAACTGCAAAATATGTAAATTTCAGCTTAAGCAAAAGTCGTCCTATTTAATTGTTATGCAAATATTTAGTTTAATAACTAATATTAATTTTGAATTTTTGTATAAAACAAATCTGTTGTAAGATTTCCTGTTAGAACACACTCCATACACAGTCAAACTCTCTCTTTCACACACAAACACACTGAGCATATTGAAAGAGCTGAAACTGAAACAGCAACAACATATTTGAGAAGAGAATTCGCCGTGAGTGCCACATAGACGCCGCAAGTTTTGTCTTGGGCATTTTGCAACTCGTGCAACACTTGCCACCTGCGGAGACGCCAATTGTCTAAGGTCGGCTGCCAAGCAAAACTATATTCAAAGTTTTAAAAAGAAAATAATCAAGCAAATCAACATTAATGTGATTAAATATATATCTGCATATATAAGAATGATATATACTCTCAACTGAAGCTCAAAACTTGGACGTCTATGTTGCACAGATCGGCCGCAGCCATCCATAAATATTCACACATGCAAACACACACATACACACACACTGAAACTATAGAATGAAAGTCAAAGTATTTTTTCCACCCAGATTTTTACTTTCTCAATCTAAGGAGATTTTGTCATGCGTTTGCTTTTCATGTTTTATTATCTTTTAACTTTTATTTTTTATGCTCCCCATGATTGATTTTTACGCGCTTAAGTCCATTTCTAAGTCTAACTATTAATTTATTAATTAGTTCGTAAGCGATAAAACAAGTAAATCAAATGCAAATACCAACTATATTAAAATAAAAATAATGGAAATACAATAAAATACAAACAAAATACAGTTCCATTTCTGTTACTAACGATTGCATTGGCGATCAACAAGCGCAGCATACTTTTCGACAGTGTGATGTTAATGTGAAATTCGTTGCATACCTAACAGGCGCCCATTTACCAGCACTCTGTAATGTAATGCGCCCTCTCTGTTAAGGTGGTGTTAAACAACAGGAGCTACCAAAAGGCGCTGCTCTGCCCCAATTTACATTCTCGGAATCATTTTTAACAAACAGTAATATTGATAAGGATTAATGCTATAAATAATCGTATGTAAATGGCGGGAATACAAATTATACTCATGAAAACTATTTGCTAGCAATCGAAAGGTAAGTAGAGAAGCCACCGATTTGATCCAATTTAAAAATCCGTCTCTGGGCTCTGCGGTCTGGCGTCTGGCTTAGTTTCTGTTGGGCTGCTAGGCGAGGGTTGCTGCGAAATCACATTCGCATTGGCCGCCACAGCATGACCCACTTCCAAGTGCGGTTCTGGTTGCTGATGGGGTTCGTCCTGTGGTGGATTCGTTGGGTTGAAGGATTTGAGAGTACCCAGCTGGGTGCGCACATCCGTTTCGGAGAGGTGGTGGAGCGGAACGTTCGCGGGCACAGCCAATCGCTTTGGACTGGTGGTGCCGTCGGCCCGCTTGCGCTTGTCTGGCGGAAAGACCACCTGAGCATAGGTCACCCCGCTACCATTCGGCTCCACAATGCTCTGCGTGCCCGACGAATCCGTCAGTGAGCTGGGATGTCGGAAAACAGTGGCCTCTGTGCGACGTGGTTCGACTGGCTCTTGATGAGCTGCATCGCGGCGCTGCATGGGCGAACCGGAGGCTGCTGTCGTTGTTGTCATCGTTGGACTGCCACCGCGGCCCACAATCGAGGAGGGCTCCGTATCCTCATGCGGCACGGGCGCGTAAAGCGAGGGTGTGTAATTGTTGTCCGTCACCTTGCAGTTGTACAGGTTGAGGCCCTTGGAAAAGATGTACACCAGAATGTCGAAGAGCACGCTGACCAAGATCAAGCCAGCAGTCAATAGGTCCAGAATGTTTCCATGCTTGGGGGTTTCACGCAGCAGGCAGCGCTCATAGTTGGGGGCCCAATAGACACAGGTGGTGCCTGGAAAATACGAGAGATTAGCAAATAGAAATAGGTCCATTGATGTCATCTCAGATCTTACGTGTGACCAGATCGAAGCTGAGGTGTACGGGCACATAGGCGAACAGTGCGACGAGCATAACCTCAAAGGCCAGGGCAAGTGTCTTGTCCTGCGGCAGAACCGCTCGCAGCGTGATCAGAACCTTTCCAATCGTGGCCATGCCCACCAGGAAGGCCGCCGATATACTCAAGACCTGGAAAATGATGATAGTGCTCTGGCAGAGGTCAGCGCTGCAGGCGCCTGGAGTGGCCCGCGTCGTGCCCGCCGAATTGAGGCTCTGATCGCCCAGGCAGCTGCAGCCCTCGTACAGCTCGAAGCTGTTGATAGTGCTGCGGCTGGTGCAGCCAGCGTAGCAGGGCGAGAAGTATGTGATGCTGCTGTTCTCCGGGCAGACGGGCATGAATGCGGTGGGCGTACACAGGCAGTGGCTGGCGCAATACGGCTGCGTCAGCTTGCCCCCAACGACGCCCGCAATGTTGCCCACGTCGCAGCTGATGAAGACGTAGCACACAAAAATGACGACCAGATGGATGCCCAGGCTGATGTTGATGCCCGTTATTGTGCGCGCCGTCAGCTTCGCCTTGGAGTAAAGGAGTCCGCCTACGAGCATACCGATCGCCATGATGGGCGGGCGCAGGAAGTGCGAGACAAAGGCACTGCGCCACTCCTGGGTAAGCCCGTCCTGCTCGTTGTAGGGCAGGAAGAAGCGGCTCTGCAGGTAGCTCTCCTCCTGCAGCGCGTAGTTGATGACGCCGCTCTGCATGAACATGATGCTCAGCAGATTGAACATGAGCAGACGATTGTTGAATAGACGCTTCAACGAGGGCCAGAAGTCCGAGTCGTCCATGTACGTGGAGAAGCGACTGCCGAAGGTGCGCATATTCGACTGCTCGATGATGCGCTGCGCCGCCTGGTGGACAACCGTCTTGGGCAGTCGCTTAGGGAACAGGCCCAGCAGCACTGCGCCCACGAAGATGAACGGTGCCAGCAGAATCCAGCCCAGCCACCAGCCCACATTGGTCAGGCCCACGCCGAGCACCAGAAACGAGCCCAACTGCTGGCCGACGGCCCGAGCAGCCAGCACTACCGCGATCACGGCAGGGCTGTCCTGCGAGAGCGAGTTGTCATCGATGTAGCTAATTCCCAGAGTGTAGTACGCCAGCGATCCCATGCCGAGTGCCAGCTGCAGTACGAACAGCATCACCAGGGTCAAAGTGCTGCTCTGCGCCGCGGTCAGAGTGAGCCTCTGAAACTGTGCCAGCGAAGTGGCGCAGAGATTCGCATCCACCAAGGCATCCTCCGACTTGACTCCGTCAGCACTGCGAACAGAAAGGAATGCATCTAGGTTATTAGTCCAACAACAGCCTAGCATCGGCCACTCACAAGTTCATTATGGCTGGAATCATGGCTATGACACAGGTCACGGACTGCAGCATCAGGGTGCCCACCAGCCATTTGATCGGGTGGAACACATCCGCCCAGTAGGCGAAGGCCAGGGCGAACACGGCCTGGAACAATCCGCTGCTCACCAGCAGCCAATCTGTGGAAGGAACAAACTGTTATTTCCAATATCTCCAACTTGCAACGATGGATCGGGAGAGCTGTAAATAATCTCTACAATATATGGAACAAAGATAAAGTCCACTAATACGATCGTTTAGAATACTCTGATTGACCCATTTCTCGGTTCGGTGCAATCCGAAGAGGTACTTCCTCTGCGTCATCGAATATTGTTTAAAATCAAATGCGATAAAAATTAAATGGGGCGGGGACGAAGGCGTAGAACAGCTATACATATGGACAATAAATTGTGTAAAACGCTGGGCTATTGATGTGATTAGACACAGTTGGAAATTCAGGGGAGTAGTTGGCCACAATGCGCTGATGACACACTCGCACACTCGCGCAGGCAGACATAAATACACACACACTCGCACAGGCATTCGAAATCATAAACAATATCGCAAAAACTGATAACTCAGCCCGCTCGCGCTTGTTCAGATTCTCTCCCTCAGTTCTATCTGGAAAAACGCAGCCCCAATGAGGCCAAAACGGACGGACGGCAGCCCTCTTCCTCTTGCTAATGTATATTGAGTGTGTTCGTATTTCGTTTTTTTCGCGATAAGTGTGGCTTACTCACCGACCAGCAGCGGGTTGTAGCCGTATTGGAGGGCGGCCTGCTTGGCCGAGACCCGGAAGTAGAGCTCGCAGGCGCCCTGCAGCAGCCCAGAGCTGAGCAGGACGATCGTAAAGGTGCGCAGGCGGGCGTATTTCTGGCAGGCGGGTCCGCGGCACCATCCCAGGCCCTTGATGCCACAGTCCACGCTGTCTGTGGAGCAAAAGACACACACGCACACCATTAGCACACACAGATAATATGTGAGTATTGATAATCAGAATTGTTATCACGCACCATCGGGTATATTGTTGGCATTGACCGCAATCTGCGAAAGATCGGAGCTGCGTGCATTTGCCATAGTTCAGGTTATTCGATATTCGATGATTCAATGATTCGTTTAATTCCAATTGTTTTTGTATTTCAGTTAAATCGTTTCATATTCGCGGGCGACTGTCCGAAGCGATTGCCAGCCAGCGACTAACGTCGCAGGTGAGGAGAGCATGGAAGTGCAGGTGCCTCGCCATTGTATGCTTCCCCACCCTATAATTCCCTGATAAGCATTCGGTTTTATCTTATCGCCGCTTGATTCCATTCCAATTCAAGCGTAACTCAACAAAATTTGCTGCTCGCATGCCCAATAGCAACATGTATCACGAGTCTCTCGCCTGGCAACATTCTGAATGATATTCATGTTGCTGGCAACAGGCTCAAGCTTTCAGCAACATTTGTTTCGATTCCAATGTTGCCCATTCAGCGTATCTTGTGAAGCAGGCCTTGCTTTAGCCAACATAGGCAAATAATTTCGACATAACTGCTGTAATCTTTCCCAATTCTAAAGTCAACCATGAAAATCATTCTACTTGCGCTTCTACTGGCTCCTTTGTGGGCGGAGGAGGGGCCGCCTTCCACGCCACCAGCCGTGATCTGGGGCGCTAAGCTGTAAGTGTGGCAACGCCTCTGCTGGGTCTACACTGTTCTTTATCGAGTCACCTCGCATCGCAGAAAGGAACAGAGCGATATCTTTCAGATAATCAAGATGAAGACATTGGCCTTCCGCCTGCGGCCACTGCTGAAAGATCACATGATGATCGTGTACTTTGAGCCGGAGGTAAGTCGCAATTTCCTTAGGTTACAAGTGCCGTGACATTGTTCTTCCCTTGGTCAGTTGACGGCGAAGAATCTTAGTTGTAGTGCGTCCAATTGCTTTGCCTTTCTGCGGCGCACGGATCAGCGCACCTACTACAGCAAGGTACGCGACCCCCTCAAGGCCGTGGAAAAGCTGCTGCTGGAGCAAAATAGGACCTTGGTTTGGAGCAAGCGGAGCGATCTTCTGGCTCTGCCATGCAAGATCAACAGCATTTATGTCTCCAGCTTCTACGATCACGATCTGATTGATCACGGTAAGACCCGATTCGTTGTGAATCTGCTCAGAGTAAAGCCTCCCTTGTTGTTGCTCCTCAGACCACTTCATGCAGGATGTAGCCTCCAATCTAGCCTCCTGTGCGGTGGTGCAGGTCTATACGGCCCTGAAAGAGGCGGCGGAAACGGTTCATTTACGTCTGACGCAAGAATATGAAATTTCCAAGAAGATGGAGCGACTCGAGAGAATGCAGCGAAAGCGTGACCAGCAACAGAATCCAGGAGACGAAAAGAATAACACGAAACGGATGTCTGAAGTTGTGATGCGCCATCCTCTGGCCATTCTGGTGCTGAGGAAGATCGTCTATGCCAAGGAGATACACATTGGCAGGGACGTCAAGTACGAACGCACATACATCTGGATGGCTAAGGAAAAGCCGACGCTCTCTGTGGAGCCAGATACCCAATCACTCATCAAGGGAGGACTCACCTTTATTGTGAACACCTCGGTGGACAACGTTACCATTACTCTGGCACCCGTCCTCGGCAATTGGCGATTGACTAAGATCACCTTCTCCAAAATCGTATTCAAGCCGAGAGATTTGGTCATCTACAGCAAGGCATTTAGCTACTGCTGCAGTTCCCTGACCGCCTTCTCAGACAAAGGATCCCGTATCACCTTATACTCCTTCAACATGGATGTAGTTATACATGGTATGCTCATCACACTTATGAGGGCTATCGCACATCTGAAACCTGTTTACTTTAGATAATGTCTCGGCAACGGATCCCGACTTTAGGCCGCAGGCCTGTTGGCTTTGCCAGGAATACATGACCCCCGGACTAGTTCAGGGCATTTTCACGGTGGCCATATTGTTGGCCCTGCTGGCCGTGGGATTTACCATCTTCTTGAATATGGGGCATAATGCGCGGTTGGCGAACGCTAGCGACCCGGAGCCACACGTGAAGGTGCCGACCGAACGCTGAGAGGGAGCAACTTTTGTGACGCACCTCGGTATACACAATCTAGATTCTATATGCTATGCTAATTCATTTACAAATCTAATCACAATGGAACGAGCCATCAAGGAGGGAGAGCGATGTGCCTTGCTTTGGGGTTGCAATTGGCTTGGCGATGGGCTCGGGCGGGGGTTGCTTGTATATTAATAGTAATAGTGTCATTGTCGCGTTTGTTATTGTTTATTATTGTATTGTTATTGTTATTGTTATTGTTATTTGGCTCTGCTGCAGATCGGCACCGGAGAGCGAGGGCGAGAGAGCGGCGTGAGAGAAAAGAGTTGCACGTGGCGTATGCGTAACGAGCGCGCCTGATAATATTTGCAGTCCACAACATTCCGCTGATAACCGTTTTATTATCCACATTATCGAACCACGATTATCAAAGACCGCCTTCGGGCAGCTCGTCGGCCAGGCGAAAGAATATGCTTTAAATTTTTCCAGCTGTCAGTTCGATACGCGCCACGCGGCGACAAGGTACGCAGTTCTCTCGCCTTCCACTTCTCAGATAGCGGCTCCTGCTCGGGCGAACCGTTAACGATCCTCGGCAGCTCTTGGCGGAAAAATCTAAAGTGAACTTAATTAGGCATATTTCCTTTCGAGTGCCTGCTCGAGTGGTGATAAAATTAATCTTAATTTCCAGCGCTTTCCGAAAAAGAATTCAAATTCTCACACAAGCGCGGAAAAATCAACAGGAGCTAGTAAATTGTTCTCCAGACTCCACTTGGCAGCTAAGCTGATCCGATACGATCTGTCCCTATACAATATAGAATTATATATAATCTGCCGAAAGGCTCTTCAGTTTCGAGCAACTGTTCTTTGTCTTTGCCTTCGCTGCCGTTCGACCCGTTTGTTTGCAGTTTGGCTTGTCGCCCGGAATTATCTGCGCCTTAGAGCTATCATGTGGGATTATTTCTGCTACAGAACTTATCTGCAAGATGGCAGATTGGAATGATTCTAAGTCTAAGTCTTTTATGTAGACTGAAGCATCGCTAAATATAGCGATATCACAATTTCTATAAGCTATTAATGTGCCCATAAATATATTATTTGTTTTGTTCAGACTTGATTTCATTACCTTTTTCAATTTATGGCCGAAACCTTCGAGATAATCTTTGTTATTCACTTAGCCCAATTGTTGGCTAGTTAAGACTCAGTAATATGGCCAATACCTGGAAATATTGTTTACATACCCTGTCTGTTACCGACTCACAATGGGGTATATGCAATTCAAGCAAATGCAAATGTGGCACAGATAGAAATCGAAGACATTCCTCATATTTCTTTCTGCAGGGTATTATTTGTTCGACTAATGCTATCAGCTGTCAATTAGGATTTGTAAAAACTTAGCGATAAGATAAAGTGACCAGACCACGCTAGACCGGACCAGACTCTATATAATCATTAAGGCCACCGGGGCCTTCGGCTCCAATCAATTGCCGTTAGCCTTTTCGGATTTCTAATTTCAACAAGAAGCTAGCCAACTGCAGGAGCATAAGTGCCAAGAATCCACATATCCCTTGGAAGTGATCGACATAAGAACTGACCGCCTATAATGGGGGATAGCTTATCTAATCGGTTTCGGGTATTAATATGATCTTGAAGAACTTTGGCGGCGGTAATCAATAATTGTACCGAGAATTCCAATAACGTACCATTTCGCATTTTATGTGCCAAATTTAAGAATAGGGCAGAGTCACCGTTGAGCAGGCAGTTTGTAGGGTATAAACTAAGGCGAATCATAGGTCACATCATATCATAGCTCGGGACTCTCTCGCTCTCGCTCTCCCTCTCTCTTTTTGCTATTTGTAATGCCCATGCGAAGTAACTCTGATTGTCGTTATTTCTTCCAGTTCGCTTTTCCATTAATCTTATCGACGAGGCACGCTCAAGTGCAGCCACTGAACAGACAACCGATTACGACAACAGCAACAATAAACATAATAACAATTTAAGCTCGAGGCGAGATGACGGACTTGAGGAAGCAGAACCTACCTCCCGGCCACTATTTGTGTGGTTTGGGCGGTTGGCATCCCGCCTGGCTGCAGAAGTACGCTACCACGAAATGGTTCATGGGCGTCTACGGTCTGCTGGGCACCATCCAGGCCATGTCCTACATGTATTTCATTGTCACGTTGACCACACTGGAGAAGCGCTTCAAAATACCCAGCCAGACGACAGGTGAGCCACAGGTTTGATTGATTGATCAGCAATCGGACGTGGTGACGCGATTCGCTGTCCATAAAATGTAAAGTACATTCACATTGTAAGAGTCACAATCTACGTATATCATATATATACATAAGTATGTGAGACGCCGTCTCAAGGAAATCGTATTAATGCTTACCCATATGGAATCACTTCTCTTCCTTGTGCAGGCATCGTTCTGAGCGGCAACGAGATATCCCAGATAATGCTATCGCTGGTCCTATCCTATATCGGTGGTCAGCGCAATCGCCCGCGTTGGATAGCCTGGGGCATTGTGCTCTGCGGCATCTCGTGCTTCATCCTGGTGCTGCCCCACTTTATCTATGGCGCAGGCGACGAGGTCCTGCAGCTGACTAAGGAGTACCAGGACAGTCTTTTCAACACCTCCCACACTGTGAATTTCACTCTCACCTCAGACGTAAGCTCTACTTCACTCGATTGATTGTATTGAATCTGTATCTACCGTGATTCGTGCAGAATGAGAACACGCTGGGAAACAAGCCGCAGCAGCTATGTGGAGTCGGCAAGAACGAGCAGAACTGCGACACGCTGTTCACCTACGTGCCGCTGGTGCTCATCTTCTTCTCGCAGTTCGTGCTTGGTGTGGGCAACACCTTGTACTACGCGCTGGGCCAGACCTACCTGGACGATAATACGAAGCGCACGAATACGCCGCTCATGCTGGCGGTGGCCATGTCGCTGCGCATGATTGGACCAGTCTTCGGTTTCTTCTTCGGTAGGAGTAACTGGTTGCTAAAGCTTTGGAGCTGCTAATCGTATTTCATTTCTAAGGTTTCATGTCGTTGAATACTTTCATCGATCCCACCAAGACACCGCTGATCACCAACAAGGATCCACGCTGGCTGGGCGCCTGGTGGCTGGGCTGGGTCATATTGGGCACATTAATGTGCGTATTTTCGGGCCTCATTGGACTCTTTCCCAAGCAGCTGCCAAAAAAAACGGACGCAGCGAATCGCAATTCGCATTTGCCACAAGTGCTGCGACACGAGGAGCTCAAGCGCGACGAGGGACTTTCGCTAAGCAGCCGCGTCTCGTCCAATGCAGCCTTGGATACCATTGGCGCAGGCGCCAATGCTGAACTGCCCAAGTTAAAGGATTTCCCACGCGCTTTGATGCGCCTGGTACGCAATAAATTGTTAATCTTCAACATCACATCGGGCGTGTTTTACGTGCTCGGCGCCAGCGGATTTATGACCTTCCTCACAAAATACATGGAGGTGCAGTTCCACCGGGCAGCACACGAAGCCACTGTTGTCGTAGGCCCAGTTACCATTCTGGGCATGGTGGTAGGCCTATTTGCGTCTGGGTTCGTCATATCCAAAAAAAAGCCATCCGTTAGCAAGGTGCTCCTGTGGAACGTTGTGGTGGGAGTTGTGTATATCCTTGGTAACTTAAATACACATTCACTTCTAATTAATTTCACTCATTATCTACTGCCTTTTCGCAGGACAATTGTCGTATGCGTTTTTATATTGCCCCGATTCCATTTCAATGGGACAAATTGGCAAGTAAGTATTAGCTTCTGAATTCATTTTTTAATCACACACATTTAACATTAACTGCTTTTCGTCTATATGTCTTTTTCACAATTGTAAGCTAGCCACTTAATTAGTCGCGCCATTTTTTTTGCCATTCTCATGATTTCGTAAGCACAGCTTCTGAAAGAGTTGCCAATAGAAAGAACTTATGCAATAGCAACTACAATGACATTCATTGACATGCATTCTTATTGGCACCTTATCTAGGCTGAAAAAAGTGGAAGCGTTGCCACTTGATTGAATTGCATGCTTTTGTGACGTTAGAATATTCAACAACTCTGCTAATGACCTTAATTCCGCTGCAGATTTAATTTGACTACCAACTGTAATTCGAACTGTTCCTGTGAATCGGTCAACTATTCTCCTGTCTGCCATGTGGCCAGCGATACCACATATTTTTCGCCCTGCCATGCCGGCTGTACCTCCTGGAATGCCGAAACTAAGCTGTATGGGCAATGCAGCTGCGTCAAGGAAAATCTTACGGCTGTGTCGCAAAATTATGTTGCGAAAAATTGGATAATGGAAATGCAGCCCACAGAAATTCCAATGATAGACAGCACCGACCTGAACATAGATTTGGCAGATGTGCCGCTACTTAACGATGACAATTCAGCGGAATTCGACGACGACATGTTGAGTCGCGCCCGACGAGCAGTCAATGAGCTTGTTCTTCAACCGGGCATTTGCATGGAGGGCTGTAACAAAATGTTTTGGATATTTTCGATTACCTCCACTTTTGTCAATTGGTTTGGCAGCTCCGGGCGCATTGGCAACGTGCTGGTCAACTATCGCACTGTATCGCCTGAAGACAAATCCTTTGCACAGGGCCTGGCTCTAATGATGATCAGTTTGTTTGCCTTGATACCAGGCCCCATAATCTTCGGCCGTATCATCGATTCCACTTGTCTGGTGTGGACAAAAACGTGTCATGGCAACGGTAATTGTCAGCTCTATGACCAGACCAGTTTCCGATACTCCGTCAACTTTTTGTCCTGCTGTAAGTAAAATAAGATATAATAGCACTGACAGTTTTTTAAGTTAAACCCTCTTTTTCCCTCCTTCTAGTATTCACCTTTATTGGTGTTATCTTTGATTGGCTTGTTTGGTACTACGGACGCGGTCTGGATCTGTACGGCGATAAGGAAGCAAAGCGGCAGGAACAGGTGAACCGACGAGACCAACCCATTACGCCGTTGTTAGCCAAGAAGGCGATACAGGCAGATTACTAAATATTCCACATTCAGAGTGTTAGATATAGGTTAGGTTCCACCCGATCGCCTGATCGCACAGCCATTTGTACAAACATCTCGCAGTTGTATGTAGCACTGGAAGGTAGTGATATCCAGTTATTCTGTGTATCGTTTTGTTAATATGTTTACCTGTTATTTGCTTATAATTAATAAGATGAATTTATATGTTATAAATGTCCTGTACCCGTAATTCAAGAAAATAAATAAGTATTCGAATCGATTTTGAGGTTACCTGTATACTTGTGAATTGAGCGTTAAACTGTTTCCATAAGGGGCAAAAGCGAGTATTTTGATCAATGTATGTATATAATATATATATATATACTTTGTACTATACGTTCTAAATAATAGACTTTTAACCTATCATTTATCGTGAATGGTAATTCTTTAGCCTAACTTCAAGTTGGTCGTTAAATGGACTATAATGCTACTTTTTGTATCCTTCATTTCGAATAACGTTTTTCTTTCGTTTCGCTTTTTATTGATAAAAAATGTTCAAATTTTCATGGATCTTGTTCATATGGTTTCTTTTGTCTTTAAATATGTATAATAATAATACATTTAATGTTGTATAAATATTCCCGTTTTGTCTATATAATTTCTATTATTTCTTTTTTATTTTGTTCTTGTATCTCTATTCATACAATTTTTATATCATTTTCAGTTGCTTAGTTCTTTCATTTTATATATTCATTTTCATTAGTTGAGTTTTTGGAGAAACATTTAAATATCATCATGTATAACTGTCGGAGAGATTTTTAACAATTGTATTTTATTTTATTTTATTTGTTCGCCTTGTTCACTAGAATGCGGGGTAAGCATGAAAAAGCAGGTTCTTGCAAATATATCAAATATATATATGCATATACATATACATATTTAAACATATATATACTGTTAAGTTAATTGAATTAACTCAAGTTTGGGCGAAGTTAACTCAGTTGTTCATTATTTGCGTTCGTTATATAAGTAGTGTGTAAAAGGTAACAACATTTCAATTCAACTCTTAAACAAAAGAGTACAAAAAGCAAACTAGGAAACAAAAAATTTTTGGAATCAATACGATCTTTCTGCTTTTCGTGGAATTGAAACCATCTCTTGGTGCCATAGTCCTGGTTATGTCCTTGATAAAAACAAATGGGAAATCAATACGGATGAGAAAGTACAAATTGAACAAATAAAATACAATCAAATCATTGTTTGCACAAAAGGAGCAAAAAGGCATTTCTTTTATTTCGTTTCGTTTCGTGAGTGGGATTTGCTTAGCGTTGCCTTCATCAATTAACTAAATGATTAAAACAAAATAATATATTTTATAAATTAAAATAAAGATCGGTGTTTTTTTTTTATCAAAATATGCTATTCTCGACATCAATATAGTGTTGTTTACATTTACCATTAGTTAAGTAATCAAATTGAAAGAAATTCTCTTCATTTTAAGCTTATAAATTTTTAAAATTTTTGATAGTAAAAGAAAATATAATGAATATTACAAAGATGGAAGCATACATAATATCTATTTAGGTGGCGCATATACATGTTTCGTAGGGAGAGAACCAAAAGACATCTTCGTTCAGGAATCGGCAACTATTTTTTATGGTTTTAGGTATTCTCTTTGTTTGTTTTTGTTGTATAAATATAAAAATTGGTTAGCTTGCAGCTTTTAGTTTGTTTAAAAAATCCACGCACTATATATTGTTGCTTAAAAGTTACACATAATAAATCGACGTCCCCTGCTCAATTTTTATGAGTTCGAACTCGACGACCTAGCCACAACAAAAGTCAACTTTTTGCAAAACAAACGAGTACGCAATAACCGGACAATATCTACCATGCGTGCGTGCGTTGTGAGTGCTTGGGAGTGAGAGTT
>JABVZY010000326.1:1114065-1124129 GCA_020883555.1 Drosophila nannoptera | reverse complement strand
TCGATCTTCCCCAAACCCACACGCACGCGCACACAATCACATTGTTGCCGTTGAAGCTGTAGTTCGTGATTGGACGTCTGCGTCTGCGTCTGCCGAAATGCCGCCGCTGATGCTGCTGCCGTTCTGCTGCAGATGCTGGCGTCCGTGTCGACCTCAACTGTTTCGCTGTTTAGTTTGCCGTTGGCGTTTCGCTGCTTCACTTCTTGTTCGCACTTGTTGCTGCTGTTGCCGGCGTTGTTGCTGTTTCCTGCTGTTTCCTGCTCTGTCTAGCGATTGGGTCTCACATTTGACTTTAGCGAAATTTGTAGCTGATTGGAGGGACCACACGCCGCAAACTTCCCACTTGTGAGAGCCGCAAGTCTCGCAATACAAGGGTTTTACCAAAATCGGAATGCAACAGGTGAGTCTGACTCTAATCCAATCAGATAATGTTTGAGTTCTATTACAGCTGACTTCCACTTAATATATAAAAGTGCGAACTTAATAAAATCAAATTTGACTTATATTCAAAGAGAAGTGTTTTTCCTTTAAGCTTTCAATCTCTCATTGACGATTGGTTGGGTGTGCTTGCTGCGGAGCACGCGTCGCAGCAAGCTGTGTAGAGTTGTTTGTCCGTATTTCGAAATGGGGGTTGCGTGGGGGACAGCTGTGTTTATTGACAAAACGTTGCCAGCACAACAAAGTGAATTTAATTTTGGAAAATTCCATAATTTATTTGTTCAAATTCCACTCGGGAGTAACAGTATTTATTTATTGGGTTGACCGTGAGCGCAAAGAATCTTTCAAGATGTATATGGACACGATGGTGAAGAACTACTCCTTCGAGCCGGACCTGCGGAAGGAGGGCACCTATATCTGCCCCATGCCCCAGCCGCCGGCCGCGCCGAAGAGTGCTCCTTACTGGCACAGCCATCTGGCCCCACATGAGCGACTCTACTACCATCAGACGATGAGCTCAGTGCGATACAGCAAGCGTTTCCGTGCCAATGAGAATATACCGAAGGATTCGCTAGACTTTCAGCTCCAATCACGCTACGATCATGGTCGCGAGACGTTTCCGGAGAAGGTCGACGCGGTGTTGCAACGCGACACGTGCCCCGGTCTCATGAGCTGGAGTGCGACTTATGGCCATAAGGAAGTCGGATCCGCATCGGCCGTACAAATGTTTCGCGTGCTGCGCAATACGCGCGTTACGCGCCAAAGAATGGCCGACACGCTTGGCCATCCACTAATTATAGGTGAGCACTGGATAGCCCGGATTGAAAGCCAATTGCAGGAGTTTACAGTTTGCCTAGTGATCATTATCGAAAACAGATATTTAACGACTTTTTGTGTCTCGCAGGTGGCATCAAGGAGAAGATCCATCCGTCGAGCGTCAAGCTAATCTGCAGTGGAGTGCACACGCAGCTGGTGAACAATGGATTCTCTCGACAGACCTCCGATGGCAACTTCTTCCGTTACTAGTCAAAGAAGGGAGGAGACCCACGACGCCCTCTGGCCCTTTACCCTTCTTTACAGACTTGCAATATGCAGTTTTATCTTTTATACGTCTCGGATGATGCACAATAAAATTATTGAAGTAGTTAGATGGATGCTTATCACGCAGACGGCAACAGTTTGGCGTGCTTTGCTGGTTGTTCCCCGTCTACCGGCTTGTTATCCTCCACCTGCTCCTCCCCCGCCTGCGCCGTTTGATGAGCAGCTTTGTGCCGTTGTTTTTTGTTTTGATTTCGATAGCTCTTCGGCTGCTTGTTGTCACCAATCCTGGGCGAGATGCTTTCGTAAGTAACTAGATCTGATGCAGTTTATGACAACTTACATGATTGTGGCACGCGTGCCGGGTCCCCAGTGTGGCGCGGGATTCTCCTGGAAGCGAGAGAGCGCCAGCTTGCGACTACTCGGGTTGGCCAGCGGATGTGGTTCATCGAACTTGAACTCTTGCTGGCAGGGCTGTGATAGGATGGCCTGCAGCGCTGTGCCCGGTATAAGTCGATCCTCGCGTACCGGGTGCCGCTTGCTCCAGCATCGCAAAAGATCCCACAGCACCGCGGCTGGCGCATCTGTCTTCAGTGAGTTCTTACTGGCGTGCGAGTAGGAGACTCGATAGCCAGCGTGTAGCAGGGCTGAACGCATCTTCAACATGGGCACAATCTCCAATTTCAGCACGCAGCAGAGCTTGTCCGGCGTGTAGTAGAGTGGTATATCCGGCAACTCTTCCTGCACCATGGTCAGCACGCCCACGATTCGTCGCTGGGTGCCCAGTTCACTGAGTGGAGTCGTCTGCACTGCCTGCAGCAGCTCCTGGACAAACTCAGGTTGATGTATCGGTGCTGACCAGATGGGACCGCCTAGATGATGCCGATGGCTGCAGTGTTCGCATTTGCTGTTTACCGCCGGTCCCGTGGGAATGCCGAACTTGACCACATGTGGTTGCTCAGCCGACTTGCTCCGCACTGTGCCCAGCGGTTGGAGAGTGAATGTCTCACAGCCGGTGCACTGATATAGCCAAGACTGTTTGCTCATGCTGTACTTGCACTGCGCCTGACCGTAGTAGACGCGCACGAATATGCGCACATAGAAGTCCGCCGAGATGCTCAACAGCGGCTCGATGTATTTGCCATGTCGGTTCGCATGTGATTCGATGCAGTGCAGTAGTATGCGCAGGGCCATCTCGTGGCAACACTTCATCCGCAACGGCACGGATCCGTACTTCACGTAGCAAGCCTCGGGCGCATTACCCGCCAGAACAGCCATATCAGTGGCAGTCACCAGCAGCAGGCCTCCATCGGCGATACACTGTATCGCACCGTCCAGGAAGCGATTTGGACAGCCATACGGATCTAGATCGACGGCATCGAAGCGTTGTTGCGGCGCAGTCGATAGGTACATGAGAGTCCTGCAAGATATCGGATTAGATTCGGCGCAAGGATTAGGCAACTGAATGCCAGCTCACATAGCATCTGCATGGCTGGGCTCTATGAGATGCTCCACGCCGTTGTGTCGCACATTTGCTTTTATAGATTCCACGGCCTGTTTGGAGAGATCGTTGGCCACGATTTGACGCACGCCTGCGATCTCCTGGGCGTAGCGTATGCTTCGCAATCCAGTTGCAGCTAGTGCCTCTAGAATGCGCAAACCGTTCTCATACTTTTTGCCGGCTGTGTACCTGGGCGTTGCATCTGCCTCAGGCGTAGGTGTGGGAACTTCCTCTTCTTCATTATCCACGCGTTGCTGCTTCTGCTTCCGTTGTTGTTGCTTGAGCGCTTTCTCAGTGCGCTCCTTCACCAAACGTTGAAAATAAACATTGAGCACAGCTATGCTAAGGTCTCGATTGAATTCCTGCACTGGATTGTAGAACACATTCCCTCCGGATATAATATTGGCATTGCGCTCAGTTATGATACTCGTATTGGGATTTGCCGGCGGTGCAGCCGGAACCTCCTGTTGCACTTCTTCCACTTCCATTACGCGTTGTCAACAACACGTTTTTACAATAGAAATACATTTTGGCTGTTACCTTGTGGCGGCACATCGATAATATAATAACAGAATAGCAAGGCAACGGTTGGCAATTCAATGAAATCAGCTGTTACGTGCAATGCTGCCAGTCTATCAATTTTAGAACTAGATTTAAAATCAGTCTGCGGGTACATGACATTGCTGTTGATGGAATAGTTAGCTCACACGATATAAGTCCAGTAACTGTTTCGGTCATATGTGATTTAGTTTAGAACTAATATTCCTACCTTGTGGCTTGATTAGCGAATTTTCGTGTATTGTTATCGTTCAACTGGACTGCTTTGCAATAGTTGGCAACGCTGGTTCGTATCTGTCGTAACAGGCCGCCTGCATTTAGTTTTATTTATATTAAGAACATGAATAAAATAACGCGTGCGTTCATTTGTGTGCTGCAGCATAGTAATAAATCATATGCCAGTACCTGCGTCCTTGGCCGCCAGCTGTCCTACAAGAGCGATTTGTCGCTAGACAAAATCTATCCAAATGCCCGTTTGCAACTTTACACGCCGCCTCCTCCGCCGGTAAGTTAATAGAAGTTCTTCCAAAAAACCGTCCTAATTGTTGTATTTTTGCAGCCTAGCAGTAGCGACAAATTCAATGGCTATATACCAATAGAAAAGCTAGAGATTACCTACAGCCGCAGCTCGGGTCCCGGCGGACAGCATGTGAATACCGTCAATACAAAAGTTGACGTGCGCTTCAAGTTGGCCGACGCGCAATGGATACCGGAGAAGACACGGCAGAAGCTGCTCCAAGTACTGGCTAACAAATTAACTAAAGAGGGTTACTACTTCATCAAGAGTGATTTGACGCGTTCTCAGCAAATGAACCTAGCCGATGCGCTGGAGAAGCTTCGCACGTTAATACGCGCCCAGGAAGTGGAGTCAGCGGGGCCCAGCGAGGACACGCTCGAGAAACTGCGCCGTCGTCAAGAGAAAGCGATCAGGGAGCGCCTGCAGCAGAAGCGCGTGCGTAGTCAGGTCAAGACGGATCGTCAGGCGCCGAGTGGCATTGATTTTTAGTCTCTAATTCTAACAAAATTTGTTCAAATTAAACATTGTTCTAACATTCAGTTAAGCTATTGATGCAGCAGCTCTTCAGAAGCGGGGGTGACCCTAAAACGTGGCACGGGCACGGTAATCAGCGTGGCATCCGCTGAAATTCTTTCCTGCGTGGGCATGCTGGCAAATCGGGGCCGCTGTGAATGAAGATGATTTCAGAGTGGGCTTCCACAGCTAATTCTGTTTGGCTTACGGGTGCCTCGACATCAGAGTGTCGTTGCGTGTGACGCCGCTCAATTGTCGTGGGCGGCTTAGTCAATGTTTGGGTATAGAGCTGCTCCAGCCGATGGATGGTGGCAACTCCTGGCTGCAGCGAGAAGCTGTGCCGCAAGCTGCGTGGCGACCATGTATGCTGGTAGGCAGATTCGTCAAGATGGCGCAGCAGATCCTCCTTGATGCAATGACTGTCATCATGTCCTAGGTTGGCTAGCAGCTCGTCAATCATGGCGGCATCGTCGCGAGCCACCTTGATGTCGTGAATCCAGAACTGGCGATTACTGCGTCCAATGACAGGCGCAATCTGCTTCACCTTGAGCACCAGAATGCCCATCACATAAATGCACAGCACATTGGACAGCGTCAAGCCCATACTGATGGTGCCCAATACGGCCAGTTCCGTTGCCTGATTCGCAGAGTAGGTCTGCGTCTTGACCACGTCCACATAAAGTGTATTGTCTTGCTCGTACAGCTTGTATATGCAGGCCAGTGCCCAGAGCAGACCAGCGTTGACGGCCGGCGGTAACAGGGATGCAGATATCGCCACGCCCACCAGGGAGCCAATGTTGCCACCTAGAATGCCAATGGCTGCCGCCGCACCAGATGGTATGGCCGTGAAGAGGCCCACAATCAGCGAGTGCAGATCACAGCGAGAGAGCATCTCCTCGGTCACTCCCTCGCCAATGCCGTACTTCTTGTCCGTGGTGCAGACGACCAGGCCGAACAGAAAGCCGACCAGCGTGGCCAACAGAATGCCGATCAGCTCATTGCGCATGCCCAGTTGGCGCAGCGTGCGCTCCTGGATCACCGTGCCGAAGATGGCGGCTATGATGGGTCCCATAAGCGGAGAGATCAGCATACTGGAGGCCAGGAAGATGGTGCTGTTCTCGATAAGGCCAAACGAGGCCAAGATGCTAGACGAGAGAAAGGGTTCGATTAGCATTTGGGTCAGAGAATATGGAGTAGCTGTCCCTTATCCCGCCTCGACTTACGCTGCGGACACCAGCAGTATGCAGTAGTCAAATGTGATGGCGGCGTCCTGGCGAACATCTCGCACGATTTGAGCCACATTCAGCCTGGAGCGCACCGAGTTCATGAAGCGGTTCCACGTGCTGTGCTTTTGGGCATTTCGATTGTTGTTGCTGCTGCAATAGGGGTGCGCATTAGCGAGGCTCTACTGTAGCCGACTGTACTCACTCGTTGGGCGCTGTACTACGCTCACTGTCCGTTTTGGGGAAGCTCTTCTTGTAGGCCTTGGAGGCAATGCAGTTCATGACCGAAACGGCAGAACCTTCGCGGTCGCCGATGCCCCATTGCTGCAGCGCCTCGTAGAGATTCTCGTACTGCTCGTTGAACTCGAGAGTGAAGCTTATCTGAAAGCTGGCTCCGTCCATGCTGCGCAGCCAGAAGGCGTTCGTGATGCGAAATTTGCTCAAAAGCTGCTGCAGCACGTGCTCCATGGCTGCGTCTAACGGTAAGTCCAGGTGTTCAGCACCTTCGCCGACATCTGTCAGCTGTGTTGGCAAGCGAGTTTTACCGTCGGCCGCCCCGCAGCCCACCGTGCTATAACTATCAGGTGACTCAAGCAGGCTCCGTTCGTCATAGCCAGGCAATGCCGTGCTTTTCAGCGTTCTCGTTGCAGAATGGGCTCCTGTGCCCGTGCTCAATCCATGGTCACTTAGTTGCGTGCCTACGGATTCATCTCTGCGCAGTTCCCGCCTGAACGCCTCCTTGAGACGCTGCTCCTCTTGGGCACTGGGTATAGTAATGGTGAAGAGTACGGCGGGTGCTTCCAACATTGTATTTGAATGTTATATGGTCTTTTCCACGTAAATGTAACACACACACAGAGGCACACGTATATATACAACTATATACATATATTTGACATCAGAATCTTACGCACGCATTAATCTTGTGTGATTTTGCGCACAAGAAAAACAAACACCCAACAACTGCAACGATCTTCTTTACACTGGAAAATGCATTGTGCCTGGCGACTTGTTGTTGTGCCAAGCACTAAACTGATAACGGTTTCTCCCTAGCTATGTTAAATGCAATTGGGAAGCTGGGGCCCTGTTAAGGGGCCCACACACGTCGGATGCAACAGGTGGCCGACCTGTTGCGCTGGAGGAGAAGTGAAATATATAGCAAATTATGGAAATTCAGGTAAAGAAATGGGCCCTTTTCAATTTTTCTCTTAATCTTAATCTTAATTTAGTTAGTACATTCAATTAGACTTGTAGTCCTTATAGAGCCTCGCGGGTCGCGCTATATAGCGCTTCGTCCGAGCTGCTGAACGCTTAGGGGCCCACACACGTCCTCTTTAACATTTCACTAAACAGTAACATTTGAAAGCCCGCGCACTGCAACTGAATTCAAATTGTTTATTGAATAAGCAATCGTTTGAACACTATTTGATTTATTAGAGTAGATTTATGATATAAAAAGTTTGGATTTATTTACAACAAACACTTGTTAAACCATATACTCACATATTTACATAAAATCTACAATTAAAACCCTTATTCACCTACAACACCAAGCTACGTCTCTAGACTAACATTCATGAGCTCCTTGGTGATCTCATCACTGTTCTTGGCTGGCTTACTGTTGCCCAAGGAGTTTGTGTCCTGCGTGAGAGCCGGCGGCGGCAACTTGATAGCCAGTTTCACAGTTCCGCCTGTAGGTGGCGCCACTGTCGAAGACTCTGAGCTGGTTGTCGTAGTTGTGGCCATCTTATAGAGTTGCTGCAGTTGCTGCACTGCATCAGCAGGTAATGGCGCTCGAGTGGGCATCTCCAGCTTTGGGACCAGCTTGTGGCTGGCCTTTGACTTCAGCTGGGATTTGGCATGGGACGGCTTCATGCCGTTCGACCAGCTCTCCAGCCAGCTGGCAGCATTGCGCTCTGTGGAGGTTAGCAGTTGTTGCTGGCGCAGGTGTTCGCGCTGCTCGCTGGCGCTCACCTGGCGCTTATTGAAGGACTGGTCATCTTTGCTGGGCTCGCCCAGCGGTCGGGTGTTCTTCTGCGGCCCCAGCTCGAGCAGCACTTGGAAGTCCGCATGGTCACCCAGGCGGAAGCCGAAGCCAAGGCGCGAGTCGGTGCCTGCACAGAGAGAGAGAGAGAGAGAGAGAGAGAGAGAGAGGGGGAGTGAGAGGGGTGGAGACAGCTAAGTGAGGCAACTACGCACCTTTCTTGATGGGCGGTATGTTGGAGTAGACGAGGGAGAGCGCCGACTGCAGCTCTTGTGGCACGATGAATCCATTCACGTTCTCGGCTGCGGCAGAAGAAATCGGATCGTTGGAATGAGAAATGCTTATATAAGACTTTACACTTCAACTGCTCTTATCTCTCAGCTCAATCTTCGTCATGGATGGCTTTCAATTTGCCCCGACAAATTCGACTTTTCCCCATTATGTAAGCCACGTTTTTACAGCCAGGTATGCTGCTCATTTGGCCTGGCCAGTGAGGCAGCAATTAAAATTGGCATCTGCTCGGAGCTGCTCCATTTGAACCAAGGTCACAAAAGCTGTAAACGATGAGTATGCAAATGTGGCTAACATAATTGAGCCATTTGCCGCCAGCCGAGTGCGAAGTGCCAAGAGCCATAGTCCATGAGCGAGATGGATCATATAGGCTTCAAGGAGTTGAAGTAGTTTCAACGAATATTTTCGATTCTTAGCAATTCATCAACTCGGCTATAATCGAGAACCTCATGGCCAGCATTCGTCTCGAGTCGAGAGGCTGAACTGACCTCTCTAACTCGAGTGTACCTTGCTCTGAGATTCTACGGCCCGAATGCTCTAATGGCTCGCTCGAGCCTCACGATTAAGTTAATGAATTCAGCTTGAGGCGCTCGAAATGGCTTAGACGAAACACACACACACACACACACACACACCCATTAGAGCTGCGACCTTGACACAAAGAGCGGCTGAAGCCGAAGCTCGGCTTGGTGGCTCGGTCTGGACCGCTCGCTGCGCCGGCCTGGCCAGGCGCAGTTTTGTACTGTCTAACGGCAGGTCTGGGCCCACGTCTGAACTGGGCCAGGCCAAAGTCTAGAGCTGGGCCAAGTCGTTAGACCGGTTATTGCGAAGGCATTAGCTGCACCGCGAGAAAATTCGGGCTGGGTGCGCAGTGGAGCAGGATCTACGTGAGCAGAAGGAAATGCAATATTTGTGAGTTTCTCTCAGTGTACTTACTGTGCAGCAGACCGAGCAGTAGCAGCCGCAGCAGCAGCAGCTCAATCCGCAGTTGTTTTGGCCAAAACATGATCAGCAGTCGAGCGGCAGTTGGCGGCTTGCATTTAGTCAAGTGGAAGAAGCGGGGCGTCAAAAGTTAAGAAACTGCAAGAGACACACGCGGCCAGAGAGAGAGAGGGGGGAAAGAGAGAGAGGGATTACAACACTTAGTGATTTTTGGGGCTTTACGCATGCGTCATACGATAAAGTATTTCAAATATTTCTCGAACTGCAAAACTGTTTTTCCGCTGCTTCTTCTTCTGCCGCGCTGTGAATAAAAAGCGTCAACAGCAACCGCAACGAGCCAGCGAGCGAGCGAGCGAGCAAGAGAGAGAGAGAGAGAGACACACAGAAAATATAAAAAACGACGGCAAAAAGTGTTTGGAAATCACTCTCACTTTTGTTCAATGCGCTTGCTGAGCTCTGTTGTTGTTGCAGGCTGTTGTTGCTGTTGTTGTTGGGTTGGCTTTTTGGCCAGCAATGCGAGCGATACCCTAGCCTTCGACGGACCCCGCTGAGGGCTGTCTCGGCTTGGCCCAATGTGGACTCTGAAGCAGATCTATGACTATCTATTAGACGCTAGCGAGGCAGGCGCAATCGCAACTGGTCCCACCTGCAAAGTGGGAACAGTTCTCCTAAAGTTTCGACAGATGGCGCACATAGCGTGAAGCCTATCGAGAGATATGTATATCTCACTCATAGGAGAATATTCTTCAGCCTCTTTCAATTTTGATTCCACTTCACACTCTTCACTTTGTGCCAGGGTATCGTCTGATCGACCCTATTGAGTTCTCCTCGGTTCGGGATTTTCGACAATTTATTTGAGGCGGCCTTGCCTTGAAGGTTTTTACTTTGTTTTCTTGGCGTCTTCTCTAACTGTTTCCACTAATATATACAAACATATATACATAGATATATATGTATGATTTGTTCTTGTTTATGGCTGTAGATTTGATTTACACCAAAAATGTTGCTAATTAATAGGTAAACAATTCGTATTTGTAGAAAACGAAAGCGCGCGCGCGC
>JABVZY010000326.1:1085537-1096413 GCA_020883555.1 Drosophila nannoptera | reverse complement strand
GATGTGCCTGTCTAAATTCTCTCGATTTCTTCGCATTTGCAACTCAATTCAGCTCAAGTGTTATTGAATACACAACCTAAGCACAAGCTGAAAAAAGACGACGACGCACAAAGTCGGGGACAATGGAGGGAGCACAGCGAGCTGTAGATATAGATAGGCTGATAGATACACGCATGTAGTCTGACACATAGAGGGCGCTGTGCAGGGGGCATCCCTGGCGTGTGCGTATGGCCGGGCAGGGTATTCGCGGATCGCGCACTCCCGCCCGCTTGCCACGCGCTGCTCGCCACTTAAGCCGCCTTCAATTGGAATTTGCGCTCCTTTATTTTCCAATTTCCACCCCGCCCACGGGCCATTAATGAAGCTCAGAGGCGCAGTAGGTGCCGGCGGCGACCGCGCGCGCTCGAGTGCGCCTCAAGGTGCTCGGAGCGTGTCAGGTGACACGCCAGTCGAGTGCAGTCCGCTGAAAGCGAAAAGCGTTGGCTGGGAAAGTGAATTAGCGAAGGGCGGCACAGGGTGACTCAGGAAGAGCCATCCCTCTATTTGAGCTCTGCTTGGGCTGTAAGGAACTCCTCGTCGAGAGAGCTGATGAGAGCTAGGCCTGACGTATTTATGAAAAATAATTTGCCCAAATAGATAATGCTAAGGGTGTTCCCTTCCTCATCCTAATAGATAACATTAGGGGTACTCTCCCTTCATAAATCATCCCGGCTAATCTCTCTCTAATACCTGCCACAAGCTTCCCCGTTTGCTTCAGCTGAGCCTGGCCGACCCACACAGCTGGCTGCCCACCTGTATTGTAGTCCAGCCCCCTGCCACCCCTCGCCGGCCGTGTAAACAATTCGCTCCGACAGAAAATTCTTGGCGGAAAGCCCACATGTTCAGCCGGAACCAGAAACCGTGTTGGCCATGTTTCCGCACAAGCTCACACGCACACCCCACACACACACCCGCACACACACACACACGAGCTTACGTGCGGTCAGTCTGGCACACCTATGGCTGGCCACGCCCCCTCGTCATAGAGGGCCGCCGCCAGCTCGCCTTGGAATTGTTTTCTTTCCTTTGTTTGGTTCTATTAAAAATTGATCACGTGGTAATTGCTTTCGCCACCTTCCACGCCGTCTCCCCCTCCCTTCCCCCCATCCCCCCCTGTCTGTCTTTCTCTTTTGTGTGACCTGCACTTTGGCCTGAAATTGATAGCCGTCGTCACTGCCAAGGCCAACATTATGACCTACAAAATCGCGTGGAAAAGAAAGCCTTCCCCCTCCCACCACCCCTCCCCTTCTCTCGACCTTCTCTATTTTTTTTCTCGGAATCTATTGACATTCAAGAAGCTTAAATAAACTCTCTGCAATAGAATTTAATACATTATTTATTAGAGGGAGAACGCAATTGGCCGCAGAGCAATTATCGATTCGGGCCGAGATTAGCTGCCAGCCACCGGGCCGCACCGGCAGCAATTGATAGATTGACTCACATTAGAGCTGGATTTCGTTGGAATGGAACGTGTCGCTGCTTAATGGTTGGATTCGGCTGTGCCCGTGCCGTGCTCGGGCTGGGCTTCAGCAAAACAACTTTGTTATCCATTTCAATTAGATTCAACTGCGACTTTTCGTCTCCAGCGGAACTTTTAATTGAAGCCGGGCTTCGGATAACGCACTCTGCGGCCCGGATTGGCCTACTCAAGAGCTGGCACTTAAATTTGAATCCGTCCCGCCCGTCCCATATTTATTTTTAGCTGCATTAATTGCCGTGAGTGGGCCGCGAGAAGCACGACTCGCCGATTCCGGCCCACTCGGGCGTTAGGCACGTCCCGACTCCCGGCCCAGATGGGGCCGTAAATCACAATTCGAATTGCCACAGGCGTTTCATAGAAATACAATTCCCCTATATATACATAACTGTAAAAAATCAGCATAAATTCATAGGGTTTCCCTCTCGATTCTGGGAATTTCCCTCGAGGGACCCCGAGACAATCCCTCGAACACGAAACGACCAATGGGAAGGATCTCTGGGCCATTAGGGCCAATTAAATGCTCGAGCTGCTTAATTGAAAAACTTTTCCGTGCACTCGAAGAGGAAAGCAAACAAAAGTTGTACTTAATTTAGCTGGAGGGGGAGGGTGAGGGGCAGGGGGAGTCTCTGCTTACCCTTTGCGGCGATGTCGCGCGTTGAAGTGGAGCCAACGTACGAGATCCTGGAGCTTGGAGTTGCGCTCGACGTCATCGCTGGGATCATAGTCCTCCTCCGCCTCCGCCTCCTCCTCATCCTCGCCCTGGCCATTGGCGGCCGCCGTCTCCCTGAAGCGCAGGTGGAAGGGGTCGTGCGAGTGGTCGGTGATCATGAAGGTGGGCTTCGTGTAGCCATAGGGAGTCGACATTTTCCACACTGAGATCCTCTAGCTCGCCTGCCCGACCATTTTCCGCGAATTTTCCAAAATTTCCTTCACGCTGCTGACAAACAGATGGCGCTGTCTCCGGGCTGACATCGAACCGCGCGCGAGCTCCGCTTGCCGTTCACTGAAAATCCATTGCGAGTGACACACGTCGCGGGAGGGCAGGAAAAGCCCGCAAAGCGGAAATAATGCTTTTCATGTTGCTGCGGCTTTCTCTCCTCCCCCTCCCCCTCCCCTCTTCACGGCCCGTTCGCTAATCTGTGTTCCGTGGCTCGACAGCCGAATTGATTGCTTGCCAGTTCCCCAGACGTAACAAATCGCCAACAAGCTCGAGAACTTCCCGCCAGTCTTGGGCCAAAGTGCTCCCCAACCTGTTTAGGCGCTCAAGCCCTTTCCCTCCCCCTTAAATAGGCTGCCAGATGGAATTGGGTGGAATATAATTTACGGCAAGAATGTAAAACTTTAAGTCGATAACAGATATATATATTATATAGTGGGTGGGCCCTCCGCTCAGGTCCAGTCGAAGAGCACGTGGGCCAGCAGCAGGTAGAGGGTCATCAGGGCGATCTGGCCGAGCATCATGGGCAGCACGGTGCGCAGGTAGCGCGTGAAGGAGAGCTTGTAGCCGTGCTGCTCGGCGATGCCCGCCGCGATGACGTTGGCGGAGGCGCCGTAGAGGCTGCCGTTGCCGCCGAGCGAGGCGCCCAGGGTGAGCGCCCAGACGAGCGGCTGCAGGGGCAGGCCGAGCGAGGTCTTGGCCACCAGCGAGGTGACCAGCTTAACCATCATCGCGGCCACCGGGATGCTGTCCAGCACGGAGGAGGCCAACGCCGTGGTCCACAATATCATGACGATGGCCATGGTCAGGCGATGGCGCACGTCCACGCCGAGGATGACGTGCTCGGTCAGCTCGGCAATGCTCACCAGCAGCCCGAGCCGCTCCACGCACTCCATCATCACGAACATGGCGCCGAAGAAGAGCAGCGTGGTCCACTCGATGCGGTGTATCAGGTGCTCCATGTCCTCGCGATCCACCACGATCAGCAGCAGGATCACGCCCAGCAGGGCCACCCAGCCCAGGGGCAGGGTGCGCCAATGCGGCACCGACTGCACCAGGAAGCAGACGATGACGAAGGCCAGCACGCCCGTCGACTGCAGCAGCAGCTTCTTGTTCTTGATGGGGTACTGCAAGAGCGAGAGGGAGAGAGAGGGAGAGGTGACTGGAGGCAGCTCGGACCGGGACTTACCTTCTGCTTGAGCTCGTCCAGCGTGCTGGCATAGACCTCGGTGGAGCCGACGCCGCGCTCCTTGCGCTTGAGGGTCCGCTTCAGCTGCTTCACCTTGCCGAGGAGCGTGCCGCGGACGAGCTGCGCGTCCTTGGAGCAGGCGCCGATGGCGTTGAGGGCCCGCTGCCACACCTTGATCTCGCGCCGCAGCACGCCCAGCTCCTTGGGCTCGTTGAGGCGCAGCGAGTCCATGTTGCGGTAGTACAGCCGCAGGTAGGCGCAGCTCTGCAGCACGGCCAGCAGCACGCCGGGCAGCATGTGGGCCACAAAGGTGGGGAAGTTGATGTCCTGCGGAAGAGATCTGCTGCGTGAGCCCTACTCGGTTCGGTTCGGTTCGGCGACTCACATTCGCGACGATGAAGTGGTTCGTGCTGACGATGATGCTGATGGGGTCGCCGATGGGCGAGAGGGCGCCGCCGATGTTCGCGTGGACAATGATGCCCATGACCACGGGGATGGGGTCCAGCTGCATGACCTCGCACAGCCGGATGGCCACCGGGGTGAGCAGGAGCACGGTGGTCATGTTGTCCAGCAGGCTGGAGACGAGGCAGGTGGCCACGCAGAGGCTGTAGATCATCGGCCAGATCTTGCCGCCGGAGACCTCGAAGCAAACCACGGCCAGGTAGTCGAACACGCCCGTCTCGGTCAGGATGAGTATGAGCAGCATCATGCAGAAGAGCAGGGTGAGCAGCTCCATGTCCATCCACTGCTTGATCTCCTCCATGTTGGGCCGGTCCTTGAACGCGGCCAGCGCCGTGACGGAGAGCACGGCGCAGATGATGGCCACGAAGGGGCGGTCCAGCTGCTCCGAGACGAGCAGCCCGTAGAAGAGCAGCAGTATGATCCCCGCCAGGATGCTGCCAGTGCGGTTGTTCACCACCAGCGGATTGTAGCTCAGCTCCACGGCCAGGTCCTGTTCGGCCTCGCTGTAGATGTGCAGGCGCAGCCGGCTCTCCTCATGGTCGAGCAGCTCCAGCAGCTCGTCGGTCAGGTGGAAGGTGTGGTTGCGCGGCACGGCGGGCGCCTGGGCCAGCTGCTCGTCGGGCACCAGGACCAGCTGCCAGGGGGCGAGCACGTCCTGCAAGGGAGTGGTGGGAAAGGTATATACAATGCTCATTGAGAGGGAGTCCATCTGGTACCTCGTACTCCCGACTCCGGTTGAAGCAGAGCTGCGGCTGTACGTAGAGAAGGCTGCGGGTCAGGGTCTGGTTCTCCTCCTGCTCTGGGTGCAGCAGCTTGCCGGACTCCTCGAATGCCCCCTCCAGCCGCACGTAGAAGTCGCCAATGGGCTTCTGCTGCAGCTGAAAGACTAAGCAAGGGATTAGGGGAGGCGAGGGGGAAGCGTCTGCTGTCACTCACATTTTCCCACTTCGCCCTGTGGCACCAGCACGATCTTCTCCAGCAGCTGCTTCTCGCCCACGCTGATCAGGACGCTGGCGGCGAGGAGCCAGAGGAAGAGCAGGGCGCAGCGCTTGGCGAGCTTGTGCCGCTGCAGCTGCTCCTGGGAGCGCTTCGACTTGCGGTGAATGCGCCGGGCCAGAGACTTCGCATTGCTCGGGCCATTCGCGTGCGGCTCGTGCTCCGACTGCGTGGTGGTTACCTCGTCGTCTGTGCTCAGGGCGCCCTCGTAGCTCGGCTTCATCTTGATGTCCAGGAAGTCTGAGCCCGCGAAGCTCGAGGCGGGCTCTTCGTGGCGCTCCGCCTCCGCGTCCAAGTCGACGTCTTCATCGAGCTCCTCTGCCTCGCTGTCGCCCACCGTGGAGCCTGGAAGAACACAATAATTGGCTTGATGTGGGTGAAGAGCCTGTCAACCTCCTGTCAACTCATACAATTGAGTCTAATCATTCGGATACCCTGTAATGGGAGATGTTGTCGGGGAGTCTGGCTGCACTCACCGTGAATGCGCTCGTTCTCCTGCTGGAAGCTGGCCATGCTGGGATCATGGCGAATCTCGGCGGGCAGGGCGCGCCACACCTGCAGCGTCTGCTCGGAGACCTGAGAGGAGGAGCGCACGGGCAGAGGAAGGGGGGCGGCGGCCGGAGCCTGCAGCTCCGAGGGGTTCGGCTTGCGATGCTGCAGCTCGATGTTGCAGCTGCCGTGCGACGGGCTGCGCGGACTCGGACTGAGGCGTCGCAGAGTGCCGAGCAGTCCCATGGCCACAGATACTAAACGCAGCTCTACTCACTGTTCTACGGCCTGTTATACGCACTATTATACTAGCTGACTGCAGCTAGAGCGAAAGCATGCTGTCAGGCCACGGCTCGGGTTGCGACTGAGTCGCGACTCGTCGAGTCGAAACATTTTTGTGGTTTCACCTTACTGGAAGACGCTTTCAATATTGAATGAGCCACGCCGGGCCCCGCCAGCCCCACTGCCACAGTGGCCCACTGCGCCACTCGTGGCTCCGCTTCCAGGCTGGCTGGACTGGCGCCTGCGCAGGATCAGCGGCTGATTCGGCTTTTGGCCTTTCCGTGTTTTGCTCGCTTTTTCGCTTTTATCAACAAGTTTCCTTTGTTGTGGTTCGCACCACTTGACGCTGCGCCAGTGGCCGTATTCGCTTGGCGACGTGTCAACAGCTCACTTAGCTATCCACCATAGTCGCAGTAATTAAATAATTCACAATTAATTCATAGCTTTTATGCGCCTCGGAATTGTCAAATGGCAAATTGCGCATACGTCAAGTGTGACACATAAGAAGGGGCGTACTCATCAACTGAAACGTGTTGCAGTGAACTAAGGAATTTAATACCTTCAAGGGGTTGCAGGGGGGAAAGTGGTCTATCGCGAAGTACGGGAGTTCGACGTAGTATCTCCTATAGTAAATGCAGTATACGTAAGGTATATTCAGGTACGCGATTATTAATATAATTACTGATATTTATTTTACAATTTTTTACACATTTTCATGAATTTTCAAAACTGTTATATGCTTAGAATATTCAAATTTCAAATTTAAATGCAATCGATTTGCGTATTCAGGTTTCATTTGTTTTGCTCGTCTCTTAAAGGTTGTGAGCTCCACTAGACTTGCAAAGCAAAGACAAATACCAACGGCGACAGTTGAGGAAATTAGCGCACGATAAGTGGTATGAAACTGAGCTAGCCTACGCAAGCCCCAAGTGGTGCTTGTACACGATAGAAGATGAGGTGTGTGTCTGGAATAACAGAAATGGTATTCAAAATGCTAATAACACCTATATTATGGATCCATGGCCATATCTATGTATGCACAGGTACTTTAGTTCTAGGTGAATATCATTAGTTAACATATATCATTTGCCCTATTCAAGCATCTGGAGCACCTATCCAAGCTGTATCCAATGAACTGGTTCCGCTGGACATGCTGCATTGGCGCCAGAGTCGATTACAAAACATAGACATTAACTGCAGAGGATGTGACACTAATTGCATTGATTTACCAGGCCCTGCAGCGCGGACAGAGCGGACAGAGTAGCCAGCGCTGACAGCGAGCAGACAGGCTATTGGGGCAAATGCTGATAAAGGCAGCTCCAATAAAAGCGTGCCCCGCCGGGCCCTCGCGGGCCATTTGCGCATTCGCCGAACCTGTTCAGAGTCAACAAACTGCGTTCGGGCGGAGAGTCCGGCTCAGTTCCCAATAAACCATTTTCAATTATGCAAAATTGATGTCAATGCCAACCTAATCTAAGCAATTCAACTCGATGGGTGCCATCGAGGGCGTGGCGAGTGCTGTAATATGCTCTGAGGAAGAGGTAGAAATAAATGAGATGGGAACAGTTTTACTTCGAGCAGATGTAATGGAAATTTCATGAAAATCACACTTTTTATAGGGTATCAGTAAGTCTGGCATGCCTATTCCCATTCGGATTGCCACTCGCAAGTTTTTCTGTAAGTATATGCAGCCCATTTACGTTTGTTTTCCCTGTCATATCGATTGTAATACCATCTGCCATACACTTCCAGCCTTACGTTCCGTTATTGCTGTTGTTGCTGCTGTTGCTGCTGTTGCAGTGTTCTCTGGCTCATTTGGATTTTAATTGGGCATTTAATGGGTTTGGCCCCGAATGAGTTCCCGTTCCACAGACGTTTCTGCGATTTCTGCAAACAATGTAATTGGCAGGCGGGCCGAACGCCTTTTGGCAGTTGCGTGTAGCTTAGGAGTCCTATTCTCGAGTCCCCCAGGTGAAGTCCTTGACAGCTAAGCATTTGCGTTTCGTTCAGGCTATGCAAATTTCAAGCTTCCAGCAGCAACAACAACGGCAGCAACGCCTGTTGGCCCAGCAGCAGCTAGGATGGCATTGCCTTAAAAGACATTTTGGCTTTGATTGTTTTGGTTGCTCATTGAAGGCACCCCCAGCTTTCCCTCACTTCCACAGGGTTCCTTTTCGTCCACTTTTAATTAATCAGCCTGCAATCGCCTTTGGGCTCATTCAATGGCCCAATGCCAACCGACAATGAACGCTGCAGCGTATTCACTTTCCGTCAAAGCGACTCATTCCTGCTCTCCTCCTAATGCCGTCTCCCCTGCTCCTCTCTCTCTCTCTATCTCTATCTGTGTGTCTCTCTTTGTGCCTAACTTTTACATACTGTTTTCCACTTTTTGTTTCATTTCATTTGCTTTGAGCGCTTTGTATTGCATTGCCTTTTGACTTCGATGGGCCAGGAGAAGGGGAAGGTTGTTTTGCATGCAGCACTCACCGCTGGCACTGCATGCGGGTAATGCGTGCTGTCAATATCGATTGAACATCCCCCTGGTAACATTTTTACATTCAACTTGTTGCCTTAAAGTCAAAATAGATTGAAAATATTCATTTAAATATCCCTACTTCAGTCTCATGCGAGGCTGTGACGTCACAGCACGCAGTCTGCAGTAATCTCGGGTTAATCTTCGTCTTTGTCATTCTCCTGCGTCGCTTGAGACGTTCATTGGAAGGGGGAATGGAACATGACAGCTGCGCGCACATTATTGGCCGGCAAGCTTTCGATCCCGTTATCGCAGCGCGAGCTTCACTCACCCCTTTCAAAATATGTAAGCGAATGTGAGGGAGAAAGAATGGGACAACATAATTGAGTGTCTTTGTTGCTGTCTTAGCTAAACTGACAGTAGCTTGCGAGGAGCTTCACAATGTGTATATATATAACATTATATATATACACATATAGAGTGCACGTAATTATACCATAAGGAGTATATCGAGTTCCTGGAATTGGGTAGAAAAAGTAGCATGAAGAGATTTCCATGTACACTGGTTACACCCGATATTTGCCTTTGTCAACAGCGGAGCCAAAGGAGTTTTAAATCGAATTCATTTTCAATTTTTCAACATCAGCAGCATCAAGTTTTCCTTTTTCCTCGACCACGCTCAGTGTGCGCAGTTCGTTGAATCGCTTTTCGGGCGCTTTTCCTGCGAATTTTTTGGCTTTTGTCGAGAGTGGAAAGTCGAGAGTCGAGAGGCGAGCTCGAGTGTTGGGCGCTGTCGGGCGGCCATTGTTTACTTCCGCTTCCGGTTCGGGGCGCGGCATATGCAAATATTTTCAACATGATTGCATTTCTCTATTTTGAATCGCTGCTTCCTTGTGTTTGCCCATTAAACGGGCGCTCGTCCTTTGTGGAGCATCAACAATAAAGGATTGATTCCCGTTAAAAGCATAATCATTCAAACAAAATTAAAGATGACGAAGTTTCATATTCAATAATTCCTGGTACTAATAAAATTGCGAAAGGGTTTACGAAACGGAAAGCAAATAGGGCTAGTTAGGGGTGAAAACTTCAAGCTTGATTAACTTGGCCGAATCTCAAGCGATTAGCATTATCCTTTTTCATTTCAGCGTGTGGCTGAGGTAGGGTATGCCATGGTCGGGTCATCGTGCGGCGGGCTTCTTTTCCGTCGTTTAACGCGTTTAAGTCTAATAAAATTAATTTGTTTATTTACCAAAATGAGCTTCGCACTTTTTACGCGTTTCCAAGCACGTTTCGAGTCCTTTTTCACTCTCGCAGGCACTTGAAGTAATTAACTCTAAATATTTGCACATGCCGCATGTGACCCTCTTCCGCATCCGCATCCGCATCCGCATCCGCATCCGTTTCCGTTTCCGTTTATGGGCCCGCCTCCGCCCATCCTCGAGCCCATTCCAGCCGCCCGGCGTGATTTTCCCTTTTATTTATTTAATTTTCAACTCTTTAGCGATTGCGCGTTCCTCTGTCATGTAAATACAAATAAAAAAGGAGTCTTGAATGGGGAGTGCTCGACTGAGAGATGCCCTGTAACTCCGTTTGGCCGTGAAGTGAAGGAAGACTTATCACCTTAGGCGGGTTTTCTCAATGAATACTTATTCACCTCTTACTCACTTTGCCCCTCCCCCTTCCTCTCTCTACTCTAAGTACAGGGTATCGTCAGGCTGCTTAGTTCTGTAGAATAATTGATGTTCCTTGCGCGCGTGTTGAACTTTTCCTTCTATCCCTTTAGCCAGGCCCTGCTGTGGGAAAACGATATACTAATTTCATAAGTCGAAGGGAGGGAGGGAGGGCAAGGGCGGAATATTGATTAATGCCACGGAACACATGGCCTCAGCTCACCTCCGAGCCGGCAGCTGCTGTCGTTGCGCAAATTCAATCTTTCGGCATACATCGTACAATTAACAGAATTTATTATTAAGTAATTTGCATGTCGCCCGGCAATTGCCAGCACTTCGAGAGAGGGGGCTGAGGGGGGGGGGGGGAGGTGAGCAAATGTTGCACTTTGCCTGCGGCCAAGAGCGATTGCCGCCCGATCAGCCCCGGCCGCCCGGCTACTGTGCACCAGACTCCGATGCAATTCGATAAGCCGATGTAATGGCCACTTTGCAATGCAAATTAGGGGCCAGAATGGATGTCGGCCTATCGCGATGCAAGGCGTGCGATATGCGGGCCAAGATCTGACAGCGCCGATAGACGGCTCGGAGCGGAGCTTAATGTCAACATGCCAGCCAATTGTGGCGGGGCATCAAATGGCGTGCACGCGGTGGCGCAAGAGCTGGCCACATGATTTATCCGGCAATTATTTACGGGCGGGCCAGAGTTGAGTTCGATATCGCTTATCGAAACTAGGAGTTGTCTGCGACAGACCAAAATATGGCACAATTAACACTTGCTTCCATAAAGCAGGCTCCATGTGTACCCGGGGCCGGGGTGGGGGGAATGAATGATGGATGCATCAGAAGCAGACGGTCGCTC
>JABVZY010000326.1:971109-982688 GCA_020883555.1 Drosophila nannoptera | reverse complement strand
CTTTGAACTTGCCCCCACAATCCGAGCGCCCTTCAGCGGCAAATTGCAGCAGTTAGCCGTGGCCGTGGCGCGGCGTGGCATGCAACGCCCACCCGAACATAAAGTCATTATTCGGCTATAAAATTCCAGAGCAATTGCAACTGCAACGGAATGCCGCATGCCTCAAGTGGCCCAGCTGCCCCCAAAGCCAAATGCTCATCGAACTACTCCAATTAGCAAATATTTGGAGAAGAATGCGAGCAGCAAACTGGCTGAGCAACTGATATAGATATAGACGGAGACAGTTACATCACAGAAGGGAATCATAGATATATATGCACCGATTAGTTGCCCTTTCAATGTTAAGCCAACTCAATCTAATCCTGTCTCTTCCGCTTGCAGTCAGACTGGCCCGGCAGCACGTGGACAGCATGGCTAACGAGCCGCTCTGCAAGCAGCCGCAGGCCCGGGTCATCAGCATGCTGACGGAGACGGCGAAGGTGTATTCGCCGCGCCACACCGTGCTGCATCGGTGCGACGAGAACAGCAGCTGCTGTACCAGCAACCAGGTGTGGGCGGTGAAGAACCAGACCACCGTCCACAAGGTCTTCTGGGTGCGGACGTTCAACAACAAGCACAGCGTGGCGACCACTGTGGCGATGACCAATCACACGGAATGCCATTGCATCAGCCGGACAGCGCAGCGGCGCAAGCGCAGCTCGCAGTGCGAGTGCCCCAAGCAGTTTATCAGCTTCAGCGCTGACCTGCAGCATGGCGGCGCCACGCCACGCAGATGCCGCTGCGACTGCCACCTGAGCAACCCGACCTGCCAGCGCATGAAGAACGGCGACGAGGGCTTCGCCGTCTCCGAGCTCAAGTGAGTCCAATCGAATGAGGGCCTCGAGCTGGCTCCGATCTAACATCACCTTCTAACCTTCTCTCTCCCCACCTGTCTGGCTGCCAGGTGCATCCGCAGCAACGAGTGCAGTCCACCCATCTGCAGTTATGGCGTCTTCAACATGGCCCTCGGCCGATGTCCGCGCTCCACGCAAGCCGCGCAGCCGCGTCAATTGGGCTTCGGCTAACCGAGCTTCAGCAGGACTGTGAACTACATTTAACTACTACCACTCACACACATGCATACACACGCATACACACACATACTTATACACAATACTACCAGTCGAACATCAGCGGGCAGCGCGTGAGCTTGGAAGCAGGCCAGGATCGTGGAATAGTCTAAAAGCAAACCTCTCGAAAACTGCCAGAGAAATTAGGTTTAACCATCATTTGCCCAGTTGAACGGACAGCTTCTGAGGGACCCTCTCCGATGACGCGCTGGTCACACTAAAGCTCCACTCGGATCTGCTTCGCGGTGCCATCAGTAAAGCTGCCTAACGATCAGCTTCATTACAGTTACTTTCTACTTCGCGTTTATGGCAGTAGACACGTCGAACTCAAGCTCATTTACCGCATAGAACGTTCCTTTCATCTGCAGTCAAGTTTTAATTTAAGCTAATACTTTGTAATCTTAATTTAAATATCATTATCATGCACGAGCTCTGCTTCCAGGCGCACATTTGAAGGGAAAATCCACGCAGTGAAAATTTCGGAAACGAACAAAAAGTATTGCAACAAAACTTACATTCAATTGTACTTAAGTTTCGCGTTTAAGCTTCAACTATAAACTAAATATATACATGTGTATATGTCGTCTAAAGATATATGTGAATATATATGTGCATCTATATATAAAGATTACGATTAAACAATACAGCTAGTCAGCGAGCGAAGTTGAGTCTTCTATTGAGCCACAGGCTCGCCCAGCAGAGGGCGCACAGGGGGAGGTAGAGGGCGAGTCGTACGTCGATCAGATGGCGTTGCCAGAAGTTCAGCTGCCTGGCGTTGCCGGACAGGTGGGTAGCTCCCTTATGCCGGATCACGTACTCCAGCCAGTAGGCGGCCGAGGAGCTAGCATTCAAAGGACGATCCCTATACAGCCTGGAAGCGCTCTGAATGCTCTGCCTGAACTGGGGCTCCGTGAGCAAGGTTTGGATTGTGGCCAGTAGCTTGGCTGAGTCCAGCTTGCGTATGTCCAGGGTCAGGCCCCAACCCTTGGTCAGCACTTTGCCCAAATTCGGACGCTGATCGCCCACTAATGGCATCCCGAGTAAGGGAACTCCGTAGTAGAGAGCCTCACTGAGAGATCCCTTGCCACCGTGGGTGATGAGCAGGCGAGCCCAGCGGTGGGCCAAAAGCTGTGACTGTGGCCACCATTCCGACAGATGCATGTGCTTGTGAGCCATATGGATATTGCTGGCATTAGCCCCATCGTAGGTCCAATAGATATCGTAATCCCTAAGCTCAGCAAACGCCCTCACAAATACTTGCTCCACGTGGGCAGGCATCGAGCGCCAGCTGAGCCGCGTACCCAAGCTGAAGACTATGAAAGGGCGTTCAGGTAAGCTTACGTTCTGCCTCTCAGCCTGCTCCAACACAATGCCACCTATGTCCACCATGCTGGGCAGCAGTGGAGCAATGGGTCCCTCACTGATCATGTGGTGATTGTTCAGAGCCAGCGCCACCCGACCACGCATGGTCTCAAAGCTTGGATAGGCGGGGGAGGGAAAGTGTTTGCTGGAGATGGAAGTAGATTGCCACATTATTCTCGCGAATGATTCAACTTTGGACTACCTGTAAATACGTTCCATGACCCGCCTAGCAAGCCACTCGAAGAACTTCTCCCACAGCCCAAACAGACAGCCGGCCAGTCCCGTCCTCTGCTGGCTGTCGTAGGGTTGTGGCACATACCATCGCTCCTCCGGATTGCCCAGCAGGCTGTGCACAAAGCCTGTTGGTTGCTGTGTGCTCACGATGACCACGGGGCAATCGAAATGGGCGGCTACGCCCAGAAGATAATCGTTGAAGTGATAGCCGAGTAGCATGAGATCGAATGGCGCTGCGGGAGAGGTCTGCATGAAGGCGCGCCAGGCTGGCTGCTGCAGCAGCTCTCCCGATCGCTCCAGTTGCTGCAGAGTCCTGTGCGTTCGGCTCAGGAAGTCAGCATTCGGGTTCAGCGGCTTCTTAGGCAGCTGCCAGGGCAGCAGGACATGCGTTATGTTCGCATTTAGCCAACACTCCCCCAACTGCTGGTCAGTCACCAGGGTCAGCTCATGTCCACGCTGCAGCAGGAGCTTGGCCACAGCCAAGTGGACGAGCAGCTGCGACCGGTGGACGCCCACAAACAAGCCCAAAATGTGGCTGCCGCAGCCCTGCCGTGACCAGGTGCCGAGCAGCAGCACGAGTGCATAGACCGTCGAGCAGTTCATAACTGAGCTCCCGTCGGCTCATTAACTGCCAATTAGCCTAGGCCGCACCAATCCATCAAGCTGATAACGAAGCCCCAACGAAATCCCCAGAGATTCTTTTATCGAAGCAAACCACAAGCGAGCTTACCCGTTCGTATAATGCTTGTTCATGTTATTTCTTGGGCAGCTTGGAGAAGAAGTCCTCATGGAATTCCTTCAGGATGAGCTTGAACTTGTCCGTCTGCTGGGCCAACATAATCTTATACTCGTCGCTTTCTTGGTCCAGCATTTCGTAGGCCTCGCCCAGGGTTTCTAGGTAGTGCAGCCAGTTGCCCTCTAGTCCTACGATTTGCTCACGCGTTTCGTCCGACAACGTGACTCGATACTTATGCAGCAGCACGAACAGCTCGAGCATGGGCGTGAAATGGGCCTGCTTTACGGGCACGGCCTTCACTAGACACTCGAACAGCTGATTGGCCTCAATGGATTCACTGTGAGTGCGCGGCACCCGCATGACCTTGCTCTCGTTGACTTCTATGTAGCGATAGGCCACTGTAAAAGAGGAGTATTAGCTTGGACAGGGAATCCTTCCTTAATACTCACAGTCAATCAAGCTGGTTGCATGATCCAGCAGCAGCTTAATGTTCAGCGCCTGCCATTTCTCAATCCAATCCAGCAGAGTACTCTTGATAGGATTCTGGTTGATGAGCAAAAAGTGCACATGGGCCAGGGCATTCATAAAGGATATATCATCCGCCAGCGAGCTGTAGTGCTTTATGCTGTCTTCAAATACGCCCGCTGTCTTCGAGCTGGCCAGCATGCGCTGCGTGAAGTCCTCTTCGGTGAGCTCCCAAAGGGCATGATGCGCCTGCCACTTCGTCACATACTCCTCGATCTTCACCTGTTGTCGGGCAATCTCTGCCTCAATGCTGCGTACAAGCTCGGAGCATTCGACGTCATCGCGAAACGCGCGTGCGAAGTTCGGGCGCCTCTGGTCCTTGGGCAGCTTCAGCTTGTACCCGAGTCGTGGAAACTGATCCACCAGACTCTGCACGCGATCGATAATACCTCGCAAGACACCGCCCACCACCTGCATGTCGGGTGACAGCACTATCTGCGAGTCCTTGACATCCGACTCCACCACCAGAATGGGTGCGGGCGGCAAATCGTCATCATCAGAGCACAAGGCATTCTGCAGCAGCTGCAGGGAACTGCGTGCGCAGGTCAGGAAAGCCCTGGCCAGCATATCATCGAAAACGTTCACATACCGATGCCAGTCGCTCGACAGCTACGAGTCAGATAATAGGCCATTACACAAGGAGACAGTAAAGGTAAGATGTGCTCACCTCTTCGTGCACCTCTGCAAACTCCTCGAACACAGCCAGCATGAGGTCCACAATAGTGTTATAGTGCTTTCTCAGTGCAGTGTTGCCCTGGCTCAAGCAGCTTGTTATGTGCTGCTCGAACACGGAGATGTCCACGGCTCCTCTCAAGTTCAAGCGCAGCATGGACGTATCGCAGATGCGCTCGCAGCAGCGCTTGATCTGACGATTGGCTCGCTTATAGAGCAGTATGATCAGCCTGAGCTGTTCGACGTAGTCCACGCACTCTTCCAGCCAGCGAAGGTAGCTTTCATTGGGCTCTGCAGAGGTGATGGCTGCGTAGCTGAGCTTGTAGATGCCTGGCGCCAGATGCCGATCGCAGAGCTGAATGAGGGGGCGGAACAGCTGCCGCTCACGCTTCGAGAGCGCCTTCAGCAGGAGATTGTAGTCAAGGCACAACTTCAGCACGCTGTTGTAGCCCAGACGTAGCTGCTCGTGGCGCTCGTAGAGTTTGCGTACAGGCAGTGGCACCGCGAATCCCAGACGCTCAAAGTGCTCGGCCTGCTGGCAAAGTTGCAGGGCGCTGGCATCAGCATTGCACTGCAGCAATGCCATGGCCTGCTTGCTGCGCTGTAGCAGATAGCGCTCCAACTTCTGGCATAGATTGGGCCCGATGTGCAGGCGCTGCCAATCCTCATAAGATTTGCTCATTTGACGCTCGAACTCCGTACGTAGCAGCTCGAATTTGGCCAGCACAGTCGCTGCCAGCGGTACAGAGGGCAGCCAGGCGGAGTTGCTCCTGGCGAGGCGATTACGCAGCCAAGTCAAACGCTCAAGATTGATGCGATATACCAGGGCATGCGATGAATGCTGTGGCAACCAGCTGGGTTGCTGTTGACGAAGCAGCTGCAATAGCTGCCGCGTGGTGGTGTCCATATCCTCACTGAACAGCTGCCACACACGGTTCACTTGGCCCAGATAGCACTTGCGCAGCGTGGCGTGGTACGAGTAGTACAGCATAACGTTGAGCGCCTCCAGTCCCTCCTCAACATTACATACATGCCGAAACACATTCGAGATGAGCCTCTGCTGAGTCTCCTCCATGCGCCGCACGGTCTTGCGATAGCTGGCCATCTTTTCATACCACTCGCTGCGATAGACGTCGAGCATTACATTCTTCGTGCTAGAGCTGCGTAGCTGCTCGAGAGTGGCCAGGAACTGCTGCTCGACGTTCACGGCAATCTGCTCCAGTTGCTCGCCCGTCGTCCCTCCGAATTGAGTCTGCTCAATGGACTCGTTCTCGTCCAGACGGCCAAACACAATCATTGCCTCACAAATGTCCTTCAGATCGTTGAGGCGTTCGATGAATGCGTCCACCTGATTCAATACGATGCCATAATCTATCTGCCAGCCGATATTAAGAGCCTCCAAGTTATGCAGGTGCTGCTTGTAGGTCAGACAACAATCTACCGAGAGATTGCACACCTTGATGCCAAAGCGTGGGTGACCTGCCAGGATTTCATCAAGATCTATTCTCGCCGTGCAGTACTTGAGGATCTGATTGCTTAGATTGCGAAAGAGTGTGGTTATTCGATCATTGCACTTGTAGTGCTCCGAATTCGTCCAAATGAAGCGCAGCAAATGAAAGATTTGCGGTAATCGTTGCGACACGCTGATCAACGACTCCGACTCGTCCAACTTGGCACAGGGTTCAATCAACAGATGCAAAAATTGCATATTTGAAACAGCCAACTGCTGTTCCTGCTGGGCAGTAGCCAGCAGCTCGTCGATTTGAGGTATATGCACAGATTGCCACTGCCGCAACACCTTGAAGACGCGCTGCACATCGAATTGTTCCAGCTGGGAGTTCATGCCCTGCAGCACCTCCACTAAAAAGGTGAATATAAAATATATGACTGAAACACTCTTGCTATTTATATTGATGTTTGATTATTCTCACATCGATACGCCCAAAACTCGTATTCATCGTTCATGGTGACCAGCGTGTTAGCCGCCAGCAGCGTGCGATCGCCCAGCACTGTGCGTATCTGGGTCGTCCAGTAGACGGCAATGCTTTCCAGATTCTTGAACAGCGGCCTGTCACACATGATTTGGTCGCCGCCAATTTGATGCAGCACAAAGGGCACATAAAGTGACGATATACCTCCAATCTTAGCGTTGATTGCGAACAGGAAAGCCAACAGCTTGTCGAGGCTGGCACAGAAACGATTACGCACAGTGTGGTTCCATTCCTTGTAGTTGGCAAAGATGGGAGCATAGAAGCGCTCCAGCAGGCGCATCAAACAGCACTCCACATCGCTGTGCATTGTGCCAAAGTGAATCTCGTCGTGGAAGCCATCGACACTAAATATCTCATTGGGCTCAACACGATAAAAATAACTGATGTCATCTACTGGATGGGTGGGAAAGCCTACACAAGCTGTTAACTTATTGCCCATATAGAATATGGTCAAAAGCGGTTCATGGACCTCAAGCAGCCAACGCCGTATGTTGTCTAGCGAAGCCTCACTCCAATCCAGTTGATTCAGCGAGTACAGTGTCGTCATTCGCTGTATGTACTCAACCAACTGATTGAGATCGTCGTCAGTGTATGTTGGCCGTGGTGTAGGTGGACGAATCTCTTCCTCCGGGACCTCCACTTTGTGTTCTGCGATAGGTTTGTGCTTGTATAATTATTAGCTAGAAAGAAAAAGTGCTCCTGCATACCCTCATCATCGGATAAATCAGAGTCCGTAAGATGTTCATCTTCCACAGCACTTGACGACGTCATTTTTGGAATTTCCCATACGCGCAGACAATAAAACAACGCTGTTTCCATAGCAGTAGCATTTCAAAAACCGTTACCTGCATATGTTTTGCAGCACTTAAATCTTGTACTTGCATGTAATCGATATATCGATATCAACAAAAGTGTTGCTTACGTATCGAAGCCAAATTCTAGTCGAAGCGGCAAGTTAAGTTGGTTTAGAGAGAAATTTTAAATAATAAACATAACATAAATATTAATTATGAGCAACAACACTGCAGCCTTGGAGCTCGTTTGTGAAACGGCAAATTCACTGTTTCCCGAACTGAATATGCGCCCCAACGAATTATCACAGCCGACCGAAGCATTTCTAACCAAAGTATTAATCCTTTATCTGCGTTCGTTTGGTTTTCGATTGGAGCCGCCGTACAACATTGAGACCGATACGAAGGATTCATCTAGGGAGAAGCGACAGTTCCTGAGCAAATTATGCCGACAAGTGGAGCGGATTGTGCAAATATCGTTTCCGGGAAAAACCTTTAGTTACTTTGACTTAATCGAGCCAAGTACGAGTAATGACATTTCCATAGAAATATAAAACCTCCGATTTCAAATTTTTGCAGCTGTCCGCAAAACTTCCAGCACATTGGATGTTCTCTTCAATTACAAATGCTTTTACAAAATGCACAAGAGAGAAGTAATTTCACCAATTGCTGATCAACACAAGAAACGACAGGCCCTGATCGCAAGCATCGCTGTAAAACGCAACGAACTGGAGAAAAATAAGCAGAAAGCAGCTCAAATTAAAAAAGATATCGCTGCAAGCCAGGAGACAATAAGCAAACTCTCCGAAGATTTGCCAAAGGCGGAGGCAGAATTACAAAATCAATCCAAAATTCTGAGGCAAAAGCAGAACGAGTTTGCAGTACAGGAAGAAAAGTTGACGGAACTTAATGGTCAGGTGAATAAACTTAAGGAACTATTGGTGCAGGAAAGCGATGTGGAACAAGTCAAAACGTAAGTAAGCATAAAGACAATACCAAGCAAGTACTGAATTTTCAATTCAATACAGGCAAATCGAACAGACAAAAGCCAGCATAAAGAGTTGTACTGAGGATATTGCCAAGCAAGAGGAACTCTATAATGAGCGCCGCAAGGATATTGAAAAGAATCTGCTGTTAAACGACGAAATCGATAAGGCTATGAAGATACTGCCGCCGGAAACGATTAGTGATTTCAAAGACAACGTCAAGCTCCGGGAACGGATGGAAAAAAAATACGCCGCTTTGAAGTCCAAGTACCACAGCTTGCTTTCGGAAAACGAGAAAGAGAAGCAGCACATAGAACAGTGCGAGAAAGAGTTGAGAGCAATCAAATTGCAATACGAACAGGATGCACAGGTAGCCAAGGAAAACATTGCGGATCAAGAGGCACTGATCACCCAGCAGTCCGATAGCATCGAAGAGGCAGAGCAACGTAAAAACTTGATCCAGGCAGAGATCGATGATGAGCAGGATCAACAGGAATATATGAAAGTGTTTGTAACAAAGGCCTTTGATGAACACACGATTTAGACTTAATAGATTTGTTTAATTCTAAAATGTAAACACTTCACGCTCATAGTTTTTGGTTATGTACGAACGTTGGGCACATCATGTATCCATTTTTTTACTCTCCAGGTGAGCCTTAAGCTGTTGGCTGAAATCATCTTCTACATTATCGTCGTCCCAGTTGTCCTCCCATACATTTGGCTCTTCCACATCTTCAGCAACACGAAAATCTACATTGGAAACTGTTTCTCACTCGCCGATTTAAAAACAGAACAGCAACACTTTACCTTCAGCGGGAAACTCTTCGAACTCATCGTCTTCTTCTAGAAGGCCTAAGTCCTCGCTTTTTTGATTGGTCTCATCCTTATCCTCCTTCTTGTCAGACGCAGACATTTTCTGTATTTATGTGTGTGTGCGGGTGGAACTTGAAGAAAAATACGTTTTATTTAGCAATTTTAATATTCGACAATTAGACGCTGGGCCGAAATGATGCCGAGTCATTTATCTAGAGATGAGTGTTCGCAGCCGATATATTGATGTAAATATTGGGGAGCATTGTAATCGATATGCACATCGTTGTCTTGAAGCTCAACGTTGCCAGACAAACGGAAAGAAGTCGCGCGCGCCGATAAATCGACTTTTGAAGTTGACAATTACTTTTTATTTACTTTTATTCTTTAACATTTTGACTTGTGGCTATTTGAGTTTCAAGCTAATATGGTTATTGAGCAGTTTGAGTGTACGTAACGTTAACATGTATAATAAATAGTTTGCTGTATTCTTTTGATTTATTGCAATTTGTTGTGTTTTCTGTTTTGTTGTTATCTGTTGCATAGGCTTTTCTTTAGTTTGGTGTTGGATTAGATTTTTGGTTTCCAAAACTGTTGCATTCCATTTCTGTTCATTTCTCTTTTGAGCTTATTGTAAAAATTTTGTATGCCAAAATATATCTACAGATTTATCAATATAGATTTGTATTTTTTTTTTTTTTTCTTTAAGTATGCTACTACTTTTTTAAAGGAATAAAACACCATACTATTTGAATACTTTGAACTTAATTTGTTCGATTTGTGTTTTGCTATCTTTTTTTTTCAACTCACTTAATCAACGGGCTTCATTGCTCTTGTTCTTACTGCTTGTATAGTAAATCACAGACGCACAACGCACGAAAAAAAAAATGCAATTATTATCTTCATTATTAACAATTTGTGTTTTTAAGCTCCTGCTTCTGACCTCACATTAAATTGATTACACAAAATTTCTCAAATAACATATTCCGCTCTTTTCTTTTTTACATACTAATAAGTGCTGCTTTGCGTTCGTTTCTCTTTTAATAATAAATAATATAACTGGTGCTGTGCCATTCAATCAAGATCTTAAAAAGTGCTTGCCGCGTCTCTGCTCCTTAAGTTGCACGGCCCTTACGTGACTGTGTGTGGGTGTGTTAGTGTTCATGTTGATAAATATATATGTATGTGTATGTGGTAGGTATGCATTATTAAATACGTATCTAGTACATAGTATTTGAAAGCTTTCTAGAAAAAACAGTTTTATCACATATAGAGAGGAAGTGTTAAATATGTTTTATCTGTTGTTGCTGTTGCCTTTCGGTATATATATAAAAAGATATATAGGTATAGTTCTGCTGCTAGTTATAAGCTGATTATATTACTTAAAAAAAACATGCATCTGTAAATTAAACAGCTTAGCCTCATCAAATGCATAAAGTAGTTGCAGTTAAACAGAGTTCATAAATTTCACTTACTTCAATTTTGTTTTCTTTGAGTCGAGCACCAATGGAAATTACGCAAAATAGAATAAACAATGCTTTGTGGCGGGGGAGCGAGGGAACGACAAGAATTAAATTACTTTAACAGGCTAAAAATACATGCAGCTCTCTCAGCATAAACAGCGAGCGAAGGACTCGTGGGTTGAGAACCCATCGTAAGTAATTGAGATTTCTGTGGTTCTGGGTGTGGGTGTGGGTGTGAGTGTGTGTGTGTCTCTTTTTAAAACGCTAAGCGTTCTCTAACGGGTGTTTGTTACGCGCTTACGAACTACATAAATACACATCGAACATCGAAAATATTGATATTTGCATAATAGTAAAGGATTAAAGATATATAGAAAGTCGCCGGCAAATCTAACCACTCGTGGATCAACTCGTCGGGCTCCGTCGGCGAACTCTCGCACTATACGTTATACACACAGACATAAATATATAATAATTACAAACAACAAATTACTACAAATTACTTCAACTGGTTTTTGTTTTTGCTTCGCTTTCGCTCTGGCGTTTGTGTGTTCTTTCCCCTTTCCTCTTACTCGCGCCGAGTGCGCTTTGGGCGTGTTGGCGCCAGTGAATCGGCGGATGCGGCACTTGCTGCACCCGCACCGTTGCTGGACTCAGTCGAGGCGATGGCTGTTATGGTTGCCGATATGGTCGCCGGCTGTCGACTGTCCGCGCCGCCGCGTACCTTGCGCGACGCCACCGACTGGGCGGTCACCTGCAGCGAGATGGCGTGCGTGTTGAGCTTCTCGGCCAGCAGCAGATCCTTCAGGCCCTTCATCTTTTGGCTGTAGAGCGTGATCACCGGACGCTTAAGCATTATCTCAAACGGATCGTAATCATCGACCACCTCTGCCGGCGGCT
>JABVZY010000326.1:895671-905857 GCA_020883555.1 Drosophila nannoptera | reverse complement strand
GCACTCGTGCCTATTTGACAAGCTTTTGTGCAGCTCGCAGGCAGCCAATAAATATGAGCAAACTGTTATAATTAATGCGAGCGCTCTGCCAAATGGAAAGCATTTGCTTTCATTACGCTGATGCCGCCCATTAAGTGTATCCAATGAGAGATGGTTCGTGGCGGAATGTCGCTCATTAAATTATGCGCTAATTTCGCCTGGATCTGTGGAGACGCATCTTTGGGTATATATATTTTGGGGGAGCTGGGGGAAATTAGGAAAAATGAATGGAACATTTCGTGTCGTTTATCCAGCTGTCCTTTTGCCTGAGTTTAAAGCCCGAAAATTTGTCGTAATTTCTGCGAAATATTCCCAACTCTATGCAAATGGGCGAGGCAGCAACGGAAAACTAAGGCCAGCTCCGAGCTGCGAATAATTAAATGCAAATTGAGTTCGGTTCATGCACTTTTTGGTACCCGAAATGCCACGCACCGAAGCATGCCCATTGATGGACCGGCTGCCCGCTAATGGAGGCATCTCCTATGCACCACGATTACCATACGAAGTGATTAAGCTCTCATGCATTGTTGTCCGAAAGGGGGGGGGGGGGGGGGGGCTCGAGGCCAGCTGCCAGCTGCCAACTGCCAGCCACAGGCTGACGGCTGCCTGAGGTGGCTCTCTTATTAGTTTATGCCAATCAGTCGGAGTGTGGACCAGGCTAATGCAGAGCCGAAACAAACTTCTCTCGCAATGCAACTTCAAGGCTCGAAAGGCAGATAAAAATGGGCGCTAAAGGTGTGGGGCTGCCAAATGAACAATAGATGGAGACGAGGCTTCAGTCTGTGCAGATATAAGCTCCTAGAATCCGCCCTAAGAGAGAGGGGAATCATCAGCTTGAGTGCTGTGAACTATAGGATAGGATGACCCAGCCACACCTCGACTTCCTCGTTTGCCAGCCAGCTGGCCTGTGTCATAAAGTATGCCAGCCATGCAACCTGTTACCTGTTTCAATCAATTCGATCATAAAACATACGCCCGCACTCTCGAGCTTGCCATTGGCCACACACACACACATGGAGCCGTGGCATAAACACATTGGCCAGCATATGAGGTTGAAATGCAATCTAAAGCAAAGCACAAACTTAAAAACAGGTGACCCGTGTGCCCGCAAGCCCGCACGCTGCCACGCCCATTCGCCTGCCGGCCTGGCCACAAAGTGGATGATGCAGTGCGAGGCGTTTGTGTAAATTGCAGTATTCGATGGCCAATACGAGCGACCGAAAAACTGCAAAAGTACAAAACCAACGGATTGGAAAAGTGCGCCTGACACAAGCACACACACACACACACAGACATGGAACAACGCGCAGACATGTAGAGGCTCACACACACACACACACACAAAGTGCTGTTCGTGTTGGCCTAGAAAGCCGAGCACAATATAAAATGCCAAAAATGCGAGAGAGCACGTAAAACGTAAAGTGTTTGTTATACCCTGTAGCCACGAGGACTTTGCGAGGCATATCAGCCCAGGCTAAGAGCCAGCTCCTATCAGGGTATTAGGTGGCTGCCGGTCGAGCCCCGCTTGTTGCGGCTGCAAGTTGTGCTGCAAGCTGCAGGACATTATTGGAAGTAAAACAATTGACAGCGATGAGGCGCTCGCTGCGTCTGGCGTGGCCTCGGTCTCGGGCTGGGCGTGAGCGCTGCGGTTTACCCGTTGTTCCAGCCGAGTCGTGCCATTTCCCCGACAGCCAACAGCTTCTGCCGGTGGCTAACCCTTGGCGCAGCCAGACCGCTGTCTGATTGCGATTAGTTAAGCTGCGCAAAATAATGACAGCTCACGAGGCCCACCACCGCAAGGTGCGAGGGCGGGCAGAGTGGGCGCGAGGTGGGGATTAATTGAGTGATGAGTGGAAGCTGTCGTCTGGATAATGGATACTGGCAGCTATCTCATAACACTTCAATCTGAGTAGAGCACGTCCGATGTCGCTTAATGGCCAATCCAGGCTCGCAGCACGGCTATCGGATATCGGCTGGCGCAAGGCCGCATGTCATAAGTCGCATGTCGAATGTTTGCTCAACTGTTAAGACTTGAGAAAAGTACTCGGCAATTTACAGTTATGCCCAACTAAGCCTTTGCCATGGCTCGCATCGTTCTGTGGGCCATTCCGCGGTTATTGTTATGCAGATTTGAGTCCTTTCAGTTTATGCCCTGCACATTTACTCCGCCAACTGGCAGCAATTACAGTTATTGGCTCTTCCGCGGAGCCGCAGATACTTCTGCATGGCTTGTATCTGTGAGATACTTGGCAATCGGTGCTGTCATATCTCACAGATAAGAGAGAGGGAGAGCGTCCCCGGGGTGAAAAAAATGCATCTTCAAATTACCGAATTTTTATACATGCAACATTTGTAGAGCCCAGATTTCAAGAACAGTTTACACTCATTTTGATGCGCGAAGTCTAGAGCTTCCACCTCGGCTCGCCATCGTCTCCGGCCTCCTTCCTCTTGATGCGATTGACGTCCGACCTGCGCAAACGCACCGGGATCTTGGGCATACATAGAGATTTGATCTTCGGCGGTACCGGAACGATGTTGGCATGCTGAGTGGCTCGGTGCTGCTCGACGATCCGCTGGATGATGGACGAGTCGGAAGCCAGAGATTCGAACGGGAAACACTGATCGGTCGAGAACAAGTCGTACTTAAAGAGCCCCTCGAAGCGCCGCATCAGCTCCAACTCGTGCTGCGTTACGCACGTGCTGCACAGATACTCGGTTGTGTCCCGATCAAAGCAATGCAGTTTGCGGCTGAGTTTCAGCTTGTTTGAAGGTGTCAGAAGCAATATCAGCTTGTCCACCTTCTCGCGACCGGTTACGAGCTTCAACAGTGGTTGGACCAATTGCTTGGCCTCCTCGTTGGGCATCAAGCGTCCATAGCGCGGCATTATTAATCTTCCGACGAGTCCGTGAGTTTCGTTGAAGATGAGCACCCATCGACCCTTTATTAACATCTGAATGCTGATCGATTTCCTTGGCTCAGCCATGTGAGTGTTCTCGCTGCCCTCAATCGGATCCATAGCCAAAGGTATAAAGGAAATAGCGAAATAATTAATTATAAAAAAAAAAAAGGAATTGATGAAAATTGTTTCGTATCGGAAAGAACCGAATTGTAGTAGAATTTATAAAATCTGTAGACAAGTATTGATTTTGACTTCTGTGTCACATTTCGATAAGGATACTCCGTTTTAGCTCGGCCTACGTTAGTCTCACATTTCGACACGAACTCAATGGCTTCCCTCTAATTGCATTTCACTGCCTGCCGCAGAAAAGTGCCTGCGGTAGCCCGGTGATATACCGTTTAACTCATTTAATATATTAATTAACTGAATGAGGAATATTTTCGAATAGTTCAAGGCAGCTGCTGCCACTTGAGCAGCATACATATGCTGATGGATGGAGTGTGAGGGCGAGGGTATTTGCACGTCTATCATCGAGTTGCCTTCACCACTTTTCAGGCGGGTTTAATAACCAGCATTTGAATGCCTGTTTGAGACACAGGCATTGTAAATGATTGACAGTTTGCTGGCGTGCACAAAGCAAAGAAACCTTTGAATTTCAGATTGTGACTTGCCTCGAAATTGTGTACCGAAGTGTCCTTTCATTTGTGCAAAGCAGGATTAGCTTTATTGCTCACCGCACACATTTCAATATCGATAAAAATGTAATAAGCCCATGCGAGGCTTAGCTCCGGCCGAGGGTCTTAAGTGGCTTATAATTTGCAAATATAATTTCAAGACTGGCCCAACAAAAGGTCGCTTTTCATTGAAGAGGGTCCTCGCAATTAGATGGGGCCACCTCTGAGAGTTTCCTAGCTTCCTTCTAATCAAGCTCTGCCCAGCTATTTCCCTGGAACATCCGCTACTAGCACGGAATTGTAACAAGCTCTTTTCCGCCCGACAGCACTTAAAGTACAGTGAGCCGTCAGTTGAGTGGACTAAACGGACGCGGCGTGACTTACGCCGAATGATATCTTAAGCATATGGCAATTTGTCAAGCTGCGGCGCGGCATCGCTTTGCTTTACTCTGGCTGGCTGGCTGGCTGGCTGGCTGGCTGGCTAAATCGCCGACGTCTGCATTCGGCTTATAAAAGGCTTGCGGCTTGTGGATTGCGCCTGCTTGGCCTGGGCTGGCCAGCTGCCAGTTAAATGTTGCAGCGTCGAGCGACAATTCTGCTGGCTGTCAAGAAGTCACACCCGGCCGGGCCAAGACGCGATGCCCTTTGGCACACAGCGCCAGCGACTGCATCTGAGTGTCCGACTCTCCGTTGTCTGTCTGGCTGTGCGTCTGTCTGGCCGTCTGAATGGCTACGTGCCGAGAACCTGTCGCCGCAGGAGTATTCTTTTATCGCATGTCCACGCTGCACAAACGAGACATTGAGCATTACTTCAAAAAATAGCTAAGAGTGCGCTGAGAAGGTGAGAGTGGAAGGGGGCACTATAGAATACCCTGCAACTGTTCAGCTGATCATCTATCTGCACTCTTCTGGGGGCTGAGTCAAGCAAAGAGGTCTGTTTTCCTGCTGGAACTTTTTCCTCACAATCAGTTGAAACTAATTACAAACTTCTCTTCGTCCACACTCACTGAGGGCCCTCCAAGACAATTTATGGCCCGCACTTAGCGGCTGACTAAGTCCGTTACTCACTGCGCCAGTTGGTTTATCGGGCCTATTTAAGATGGCTCAGAGCGCGATGAGCCGTGGCATTGACTGCTAGCCGCTTGCCATGAACCGTTCGGCAGTCGATTTTCTGGCCTACATTGAGGAGCTCATGGCGGAGGAGGGCCTCAGCACGGCTGCAGCGCACAGGACGAGCAGATCGAGTGGCGTCAGTGCCATACGCAGGTGGCGCTCGCATCTCAGAGGGCCGACCCGGTGCTCGGGGCCACACAGGCAGGTGCATGTCGGTCCAAAGCTGGATGATGAATGCCACAAGAGTTTCGCATTTTACGGCTGGGGCAGATTGTGGCGCATATTTTGGAAGAGATTGCGAGGGATATTCGAATGGTTGTTCGTAAAGTGCAGCCAGATAAGGCAAGCAGAACGGAAGAGGAGGAGAGAGCGGGCATGAACTGTATTACTTTTAAGTCTATCTCAATAGAAAGCTCTATTTCTATGCAGATCCTTTTAAGACTCGGCTTGAACTCTCTTTGCACTCATTTTTATAGCAAGTAGTCATAAAAACAGAGACCACATGTAGGCTATTGATTCCGGGAAACATCTGTTTAAACAAATGAAGCGCAATCGAGCTGAAAGCATTTGTTCAATGTATCGATGATAATTTTCCATAAATTTCAGTTTCACTGCCAATTAAATAAATGAGAATAATTTACGCTGACTCAGGGCAAAAAGTGGCAACCAAACAACTTAATTTTCAGCCTAATGAAAATATATTGCTGTACAGATATATATAAATATATATATACGTATATTTGTTATGTCGAGCGAACAATGAGAGCGAGAATCGAGCGGAAAAGAAACGCCAAAGCCTAAACGGGCTATAACTTCATTAGGTCCACTGAAGCGACAAGCCATGCGATACGTCTGCTGGCAACTGGGGGTACTTAAAAAATGAGAAATATCTTGAAAAACTTGCAAAGGGACACAGGCGAGAGTGGAAGGGGAGGAGATATTTCAAGCAGTATAATCAATAAAAAAAGCTATACACAAACATAAATAAAAGGATATGCGAATGCGCCACGAATTTATTAGCCATCAAAAAAGCGAAACGGAAGAGAGAACATGTATAACAAGACGTGTGTGTGTGTGTGGGTGTGGGTGTTGGCTTCGTCAATGGCAGAAAAATGATAAAAATAAATAAAAGTCTGCTTGGTTGCTTGAAACAGTTCAAGGACTCGGCCTGGCCGCATGATTTATTTACTTTCCGACTGTCTTTCTTTCTTTCTATACTGATGACCCGGCTCATATGGCTGCGTGGGGGAGTGTAGGTGTGTGTGTGTGTGTGTGGGAGGGGGATGTAGTGCGGTTCAATTGCCGCTTAAGTGAGGGCGCATTCCGAAGACGTTTTATTGGCTACGTGCAACAGCGCAAACAAATTTACATGACACTGAACTCTGGTCCGCTTACCTGAGCCCAGCCGAAGGACCTGTCCGTCCGTCCGGAGCTGCGCCCATCCTGTTCGTTTCCTATCCCATTGGCAATTTGAGCCGCATTATTGAAAGATTGATGAAATTTTTCGTCAGTCGGAACCAGTGACTTACCGGCCGGCGAGCGGGCCCTTCAAGATAAATGACTGGAGTTCCCGATTGGCCGGAGGGGTCAGGGGCGGTCAGGGGGAGTCGGGGGGCGAGGAGGCGGCCCTAGCTAAAACTTATTGCGGTCTGTGGGACGCTTATAATGAATAATGAAAGATTTGGCTGCCGCCTTTTAATACCCTGCAAGCACGCCACAAGCTACAGGGAGTGACTCGCAGAGCAGCTCTTGGTAGATGAGAATTGTCCAAGGAGATGAGTCTTAGATCGAGCACATATGTCCTTGTCTGTTGTAGGCTATCCTCGAGTCGATCACTCTGCGGCCAAGGTCTCCCCTTTGGCTCCTCATTCAAACGTTTTATTGCCCAGTCGAAGCAGAACAATAAAATGCCCTGACCAAACGCCCAAAACGGTTCCCAGACAGCCGCCCCCTCCGACCGCAGCTCGGCGGGCCTGCGGCCATCTAGTCGACCGTCATGATGCGAGCGGTATTCACACTTTGATTTGGTGGTTCGCGTGGCTTATGTGTGTCTATGTATTAATGGCTTTTATAACGCTTCCTGCCGGCCCGCCCATATATCTTGTTTTCGGGGCCAATTCGGCTGTCAGCAACTTCTTTTGATGCCAGACGGTATGGCCACAAAAAAAAAAAAAAGAAGAAGAAAATGAAAACGGCAACCGTAGCGGAATATTGGCCGAAAATGTGCGTGTTTTCCCGCTGCGTTGCCCCGGGCTCCTTTGATTGAATGCCGCTCATAATTGCAGCTTTTTGGTTCATTTCATGTTGAAATCTCTTTGATATGTGGAATTGTTCCGCTTTCGCTTTCATTTTCACTCTCCCTCTCTGTTTCGGTTTCGGTTTCAGTGTCGGTTTCGGTTCAGGTTCAGGGAGATGCAGATTTGGCTTTGGCTACTGTTTCGGATCCGTTCAGGCCCCCTTGACAAATGCTCTGCATTGATTGCTGCTTTGGGGCCCAAAATTCTGTCTGCGGCTTTCACTTCGAGAATTCCCCGAAAAGGCAGCCCAGTTGGGGGAGGGGAGACAGAGGCGAAGTTTGGGGATTATTTCTCTTGGGGATCAAGTGCTTAGCTGGAATTATTTTCGTAGGTAGATTTTGAGCTTCGGTAATTAGGCTTTTGCGAGCTGCGAACTGCGAACTGTGAACTGTGAACTGTGAACTCCGTTTCCTTTTAAACTTCAGCCTAAGCTCATTTAGCTCGAATTGCGCGCTAAGCTGCCGGAAGAACGCTGAATGCCAGGCTCATGAATTGGAAATTATTTCAATTTGCGACAGTTTTATTATTCCGGCCCAGAGATTCTATTGCCAGATTATGTTTGCGCTTGACGTTTGATTACATTTCAAACAAAATTTAATTATCGTTTTTAGTTAACATTTTCCTGACAGGCCTTAGAGAGAGAGTGTGTGTGTGTGTGTGCCAATTAGCTGCTCACAAATTGACCAAATTACTTCATTGCCAGCTGCGGACAGCCGCGGAAGCTGGCCGCAAACTTGTCTCCATTGGCAACAAGTGGAAGGCTTTGCCCGTTTCTTGTGGGCGGCAAAAGAGACGAATGGGCTGCTGGGAGCTGCCGTTTGACATGTGGAAATTGTGGAAAATTCCATGGCTACGCCAGGTGTCCAATGTCAGGTGGCAGCGTTCGCTTGAGCTCGTTCCAAGTGCCGCTTGTTTTTCTGTTTTTCTGTTTTGATATTTTTAATTAGAAGCTGTTGCTCCGCCTTATTTTCGTGTTTAATAAATTAAGCCATTTCATTTCATTTTCGCTTGTGGACATTGCACAGGTATGCCTTCCCCCACCCCTCCCCCCCCTCTCCGTCTCTTTCGCTTTTTATTGTTGCTAGCTGTCGGCAAAGTAAAACCTGTGGCTCATTAAGACGGCTACGTGAGCATTCAACTGGGCTGCAAGGGCGCGGCGGGGACTAGCTGTACGTGGGCGATTGCTGTTGGTTGGGGGCGTGGCAGGTAACTATTTGGTCGGGGGCACGTGTTGCTTCTGTGGCATTGTTAACATTTGCGCGAGTATTTTTCTTTATTTTCGTCCCTCTGTTTCGCTCACCTTTTGTGGACGCATCGAAGCTTTTGTGCTTTCTGGAGACTCTCGTAATGGCAGCCGGCTGTTGTGCTGCTTCTTACCTGCTCCTGTTGTAGCTGGCCTTTATTGCTGTCGCTGTGTTGTTGTCCTTGTTGCTGTCCTGTCTGTGTGAACGGCAAAGTTTTTGTATAATTTGAGCGAGGCTCTTTTTATTGTTGATTGTTTTCCTTGCGCCTCACTTTTGTTGTTTCAAAATTAAGATTTCGTATTTATCTTGGATAATTAAAAGCAGGTTTTAAATAAACACACACACACACACACACGCACAGCTGTAATTGATTGCTAGCAGCAATCCCGCAAAGTGCAGCAAACGCGAATCTACATATTTATGAGCGCTGAAATTATGGCCAACATGTCCGCACATGTCGTCCAATGCGACTTCCGTTTCCGGCCTCGTTTCCCGTTGCGACACGAGAAAACTTTTAGCGATTCTTTTTTTTTACATTGCCCGGCTCGCGTCCTCTTTACCTCCCTCTCTCACTATATTTCTATGAAGTTATTTCACCCATATTATTCACTCTTGCTCCGTTTGTTCTTCGGTTTTGTTAGTTCTGTCCTCAACCCGTAAGCTGCAGCTCGCGCCGCACGACAAAGCGCTAGTTCAACTTGCACGCTAATGGAGCTGAAAATGTTTGGATGGCTGGATTCGGTCGGAGTCTAGTCTCTTCTTCCGATAATTTTCCACTAATGCGATCCCCCTATTTATACAACTCGGAAGAGGAAGATTTGATGCATCAGCTTCGAATTGGGATCTGTTTACTTCGTTTTGCTTTGTTCATGCAAAAACTCCGTTTTTGTTTACTTCTGCTTCCGCTCTGATAAGTAAGCTCTGTGGCGAAGGGGGCAAAGTCTACGTTTGTAAGCAGATCCAAAATAATGAATTCCCACTACTCTGCACTTTTGCTCTCCCCCGCTTTTACTCTCCCCCTCTTCGGCTCTACTAATCTACTCCTCTACTCCTCTACTCCTCTACTCCGCTTCCTCTACTCCTCTACTCCTCTACTCCTCTACTCCTCTACTCCTCTACTCCTCTACTCCTCTACTCCTCTACTCCTCTACTCCTCTACTCCTCTACTCCTCTACTCCTCTACTCCTCTACTCCTCTACTCCTCTACTCCTCTACTCCTCTACTCCTCTACTCCTCTACTCCTCTACTCCTCTACTCCACTCCTCTACTCCTCTACTCCTCTACTCCTCTACTCCTCTACTCCTCTACTCCTACTCCTCTACTCCTCTACTCCTCTACTCCTCTACTCCTCTACTCCTTTGTAACTTCTTCCTGCTTCCCTTGCTTCTAGTCGGCATTTAAGCACGTCTTTGCCTTTTCTTAGCCAACTCTATCGCATTCCGTAGTCTATGCAAGAATGTTTTCGCTCCCAGCAGGCCAACAGCTTCTGCTCCTTTCGTGCTTGAGTCAACTATTTTAGGCATTGCATTCACTTGCTCATTCTGCCCTACAGTCTCTCTCTTAGTCTATCTACTCCGCTCTCTCTCTCTCTCTCTCTCTTCCTCTCTCTATCCCTCTCTCGTGGCTGGCCTTTGTATACCAATCATATTTGTTGGCTGTTTAGCTGAAATTCTAGTGCGCATCTTAATAAAATACCAGCGGCTGTTAGGGCCTTGTTGTTGTTGCCCCTGTAATAAGTATGTATGTGTATTAGCCGTAAGGGTTACATGAACTCTGCCTTACAAAGCCCAACTGCGGCCGCAAGAACAACAATGGCTGAAGCGCCAAAGAATTTACAGTTGACATTTTAAAGCAGGCTCGGCGAATAGCTGAAAACATGCAAACCGGGACGAATACAGGCGGAGGAGACTGTAAAAAGC
>JABVZY010000326.1:779281-808432 GCA_020883555.1 Drosophila nannoptera | reverse complement strand
CTTATCGGATGTGGATTGTAATTGTTTTTACAAGCTCAAATGCTTTTGTTCGGGACGACGGCGCGCATAAAGTCAAATATATTAAATGGCTCCGAGGGAGGGGGAGAGAGGTGCAAAGTCAGGTAGGAGGAGGGGCTAATTGATAAAACACGTGCTTAACTCTAACACATATATGTGCTAAAAATAATCACCATATATTTTATGGCATTTTTATGATAATTTGCGAGCAGTTTATGATTTATTGGCGCAATTCTCTGAAAGCGTTTCATTAACACATTTCGATAATTTGTGGCGCCATTTAAGCCAACTATATAAATGGCCAGTATAATTAATTTTTTTGCTTTGTTTTAGGCTTATTAATGAGATGCATTTTAATCTTTATTATTTGTCGGTGCGAAGTGCAGAATAGAAAATAATTTAATTGGAATTTCAGCAAGAGTTTCCTTTGGCATATTCAATGATTGGCTTTGAACTGCAGCTGCAAGCTCTGACCGCAGCATTTGCATGTGAAAAGTTCTTGGTGTAAATGCCTATTGATAATACACATGCACACATGCACACATATACTATATTATATAGCAGCCGCAGCCTTCAAAAACTTGGCCCCTAATCGCAGCAATTAAAATGCATGCAAATGTGAGCAATGCGATCAATTTTCGCATGCGACGAGAAAAACCAGAAAACCGCAATATGTTTAATGCCCGACGCCAAATGTCGAATGCCAAATGCAAAATTCCAAAAGTTAAATGTAGAGTAGGTCCGTTTTAACAAACTAACTTTAAAATATTTAGCAATGCCATTGCCAGCCAATGAGAGAGTGAGCATCTGCAGCGCTTCCCGCTGGCGACAGGGCGTCAGAGCACAGGGTGTTTCTAGCTAATTATAGGATCCAGTATCTACTTCTATAAAAATATTCTTCCCCCTTGGCCCACTTGGCCCGCAATTCCGTCGAATTGTCTTAAATTGACAGCTGGAATCGCAGCAGCTGAAAGCGGGAAAAGAAAACGCGGAAAAGTTGCAAATCGAAATCAATTTCAAGCGCTGGCTGGAGGATTGTGCGAAGTTTTGCGTCTCTTTAAAACTTTGCCGCACAGTTCGCAAGCTAGAAAAACGGTGAAAAATGGCGAATCACAAACTATTTGCGACTTATCGCCGAAAAAATGGCCCATTGAATAAATATCAAAAGCAAATGGTCATAAATATTTCTGATCGGCTTTTCATTTTCATCAAATTCGTGTTTTTTTTTTACGTCTATTCTGTCGCGCTTGGGAATTTCTACTTCTTCTTCTCCGTTTTTTTTGCAGCCAGAATATTTTTTATGGTATCTTGCGCACGGTTTTGCACATGGCCAACAAAACGGAGGGAAAATACTTATTTTTAGAGCGTTGCGAGACACGTTAAAATCATTTATGCCGCTTAAAAAGCCACAAATGTCGGCTGGTTCGCTGGCCGAGGCTGGTTGGCTGGTTGGCTGGTTGGCTGGCTGCCCGTCCGCATACGGGCACAGAGCATGATTTTTGTTTTGCAAAGGGATTTGCACGGCTGTAAAGCGCAGAAAGAGTGCGCGTACAATGCGCTCATCACAACGAATATAACGTATACGAAGCGTATACTTTAACGACGATAGAAAACGCGACGCGCAGCTTTACGATGCCCGCATCATTTGATTTTATTGCAAATGGGCTGAAGAGCGGCCGCAAGTGTCAGGCAGGAGATGGAGCAGAATAACAGAAATCATAAAGAAGGTTCAAAAAACGAGGACACTGGAGCATGTCAGGCTAGCAGGGAGTGGTTGAATAGAAGTCAAATGCATAAAAATGCCTTTAACTCTATTTTAATATTCTCATAATCGTGATCCATGATCGACTAGAGATTATAAAATCTATCCGCATCGATTGTCCTCATTACAGTCCCTTATCCCGCTTATCGATCTGCAGGGCATTCGGGCAAAGTCTACCTCTTAATGCCCCCTCACCGTGTCTAGCGGCGCAGGTCGGTTCGGTTCGTTGGCATGTAAGCAACGTGGCCCTGTCCTTGAGCCGGTTGCGCCCTTTGTTAGTGATTAATGCGACTATGATGCCGACAATGCCGCGAATGCGAATCCGAACGTGGATGCGAATGCAGCGATGCGGAGCACGTCAAATGCAAATAACCGGCGGGCCGAATATAATCAAATCGAAATGGCAACAACATCAAAGTTGAGGCTACGACGGAAGCTGCAACACAGCAGTGAAACAAAACAGAACCCTAAGGGCTGTTCCTCGACCAGGGGGGCACTCTACAGGAGACGACGAAGGCCAGACGAATATCAATTAAATTATGAAATTCCTGTGCAACAGCTCACAGGCTTCTCAATCCCAATCCTCTGCCATCTTCTACTTCCTCAACACCGTCTAAGCTGAACAAATGCTTTCATGTTTTTGCGTTTTATTGACATTTTCTATTTGCCGCCGGACATCACGGGAATTCGAACAGGAGAGCCTGACAGCCGAGACGAAGTCGAAAAATAAAGTTGGACAGGTTATTTCTATTGAATCTTGGGACAAAATATGCAATATTTGGCATGTCACATTAGCATATGACAAATGAGAAATAGTATAATAAAATGCATAAGAAATGATCAAGTATGATTTTTTTTTACTTTCTATGCTAAGGAAAATATCAATATAAACAAATTGTAACTTACAGTATTAACTTATTATGTCAGCCTTTGGGAAATGAGGATCTCATCGAGAAGGGTATATAACACTTTGTTGTTGAAGGATTTATATTAGAAATAATAAGAAAACTTATACTTGTGGCGGTCGACCGATAATTTCGATCAACGTCTTAACGGACTTAAGTCATAAAAATTGCGCAGCGGTGCAGGGTGACCATACTACAACAAAATTTCGTCCGAGAAAAAGTAATTTCATCATGAGTTTATTTTTCAACGCTAAGCCTCCTGGGAAACTAATATATGATAATAACAGACGTTGGTATATTAATCTGCTGCCGTTGCATATAATTGTTATACTCGCTTAAAAAACGCGCCTACTATCGCAGCAACAGCTGTTTGCATACGCGAAATAACCCTGTCATTGTTTGTTTGCGGCAAAGCCTACGCTTGAAATCAAAATCGAAACGAGGGAGTCGAGAACACTAAGTTAATTATAGCTAAATAATGTCGGCCTGCACAGCCAGTGAGATTGCAGAGAAGCGGCGGATAGCATTGGCTAAGCTACAGGCGAAAAAAGCGCAAGCGTTGTCTGCAAATTCAAATGCAAAGCCCACGTCAAGTGTCAGTCCGCAATTGGGCGCCAAGACTACGTCTAATTTCTACAGATCTCCGCCTCCAAACGGAACAAAAGTAACTACAAACAACAACGACAAACAAAATAAGAGCTCAACATTTCTGAATGCGCTCAAAGCTATAAAGACAACCAGCACAAGGGAACTGAGTCGAGCATCTGCCCATCCATACCAACGAAACCACGGACCACAGAAGCCGACACTCTCGCTCAGCCCAGAGAAGAACCAGCCAGCTGCAAGCGCCTTGTTACATTTTAACACGAAACACATTACCTGTCGTGTCTACATGATAAGCGCGCAACGATTTGCTGTTGCTTCCTCAGGCTATCACGAGCAGCTCATTCAGGTGTTCAAGAATATACCGAGCAAATCGTACAATGCTCAAACACACAACTGGGACTTTGATTTGAAGGACTATCAGCTGCTGCAGCGCCAAGTGGCTGAGTTGAAGCCGTATGTGGTCATTGGCAGTATACCAAAGAAAGTAATCGATCTATGCAGGGAACCCCAAAAGCCGCTGGAGCGCAGCGTCTTGGCCTCCATAGATAGCACCCTGGGTGAGAAGCTAATGCCCTTTCAGGAGGAGGGTGTTTGGTAAGTAATTGTACATACATATTTTTGGAAAGACAACTTAGCTGACTTGTCTACTCCAAGTTTTTCCATTGCACAACAAGGCCGCGTGATGATCTGTGATGAAATGGGACTGGGAAAGACTTACCAGGCTTTGGCAGTAGCCGACTACTACAAGGAGGATTGGCCACTCCTCATTTGCACCACAGCAAGCACTCGTGATAGCTGGGCCCAGCACATCAGCCAGCTTCTGCGCTCCGTACCTGTCGCTTGCATCCAAGTTCTGAACAATAATAATATGTATGTGGCAGATGCCCACGTGCTTATCACCAGTTACAATATGATGGAACGCTACATGGACAAGCTTTTGCAGCGCAAGTTCGGCTTTTGCATCTTTGATGAGTCGCACACATTGAAGAACGGGAAAGCCAAATGCACAGCGGTGGCCAAGCGGCTAGCAGACCAAGCCAAGCGGGTGATTCTACTGTCGGGCACGCCCGCCTTGTCGCGGCCGCTGGAGCTGTTCACCCAACTGCAGCTCATCGACGGCCGGTTCATGAACTTCATGGAGTTTAGTAGGTTATGGTCTCCACATAAGCTTAAGCATAAGCTAATGTCTGTGCATATATTTAGCCACTCGCTATTGTGACGGCAAGCAGGCGCAGTTTGGCTGGGATGCGAACGGACAATCGAATTTAGATGAGTTGAAGGTAATCCTAACACACAAGTACATGCTGAGGCGCACCAAGGCGGAGGTACTGCCGCAGCTGGCCGAGAAAAATCGGTACATAAAATAAGCTTTTTTCCCGATTTCACACTAAAATGTATTCTTGCCTGCAGAGAAACAGTTGTGTTAGATCCGGCATTAATTTGGAATGATGATGTTGCAAAGGCCACCTGCAACGAAATGAACAGCGAACTGCAGAAGGCCAAGGGAAGGAATCGAGAGGAACTGCTGCTGCGTTTCTATGCTCGCACCGCTGAGGTTAAGACACGAGCTGTCTGGTAAATTAGAGCACTTTTCGAGAGACCCCACCTCATCGAGTCCTTCACTTCCAGCGCCTATTTGAAAACATTAGTTAAGGAGAAAGTCAAGTTCATTATCTTTGCTCATCATCGGGTCATGCTGGATGCCATTAGCGATTGTCTGACATCCCTTGGAGTATCCTACATACGTATCGATGGCCAGACGCGAAGTGATCTGAGAGCAGACTACGTGGACACCTTTCAAAAGAAGAGCAGCTGCAAGGCGGCGGTGCTCTCGCTGAAAGCCTGCAACTCGGGCATTACGTTGACCGCAGCCGAGTTGATTGTGTTCGCCGAGCTCGACTGGAATCCGAGTGTATGAATTATAATCTCCAAGCGGGCAAACTGTTATCTCAATATTGTCTTTTACAGACGCTGGCGCAAGCTGAGAGTCGTGCGCATCGCATTGGCCAAACCAAACCCGTTGTGTGTCGCTACTTGATGGCCAGCCAGACAGCGGATGACACTATATGGAATATGCTCAAGAACAAGCAAGAGGTGCTCAACAAAGTCGGCATCTTCGCCGAGAATCTGCAGCAGGCCACGCAGAAAGCTGCGCCTACGATGGTAACCCAGACAGAGCTTCCCTATGAACTCTAACACTGATGCTAATTTATTGCATATAGTCTAACAAGATCGAGCAGTATTTCTCGCCGAGCAAACCGACCCTTAAGACAGACGCAATAATTGAGAAGCGGAAGCAGGAATCGCAGCATGCGGTGAATCATCATCAGGAACAGAGCTATGAGACACCGACAGTGGATACCGAGAAGGATATAGCTGCGTTTTTCAACGAGGATGATGATGAGGCCTTCAAGGATTTAGTGTTTTAAATTAAAAAATATAAATATTATATCAGCCCTGAGGGATCATTTTTTAAATTTATATGTAACTAGTTTTTATAGATATGGAAATGAAATAGAGTTTAAGTTCAAGTTGGACCTCAGTTGTAATCTCTAAGCGTAGCAACCGTGTGCAACGCATATGCAACATTGTTTTTAGCTATCGTCGGAGTGAACTTGCACGTCGCTTGTTATCCTCGGCGCATGCCCAGAACTACTTTACAGCTAACATGCCAGAAACTACCTTGGCAACAACTGAAAACAAAAGTCGAGAAAACTTTTTGAATATACTCAAAACATTAGGATAAACAAATACACCGAGACATGGAAAGCTCAGTGGGTGATAATGCTGATCTAGGGGCCGCGGAAGGCGAGGAGGAGGAGGAGATCGACGATGAATACAATGCGTCCTTCATGCAAGACATCATCACACTCGAGTACGTCCACCCAAATAATGCACATTGCTCTCTACATCTAATATATCCGATGGCTCGACCCACAGGCACTCTTTTGGCTATGACTGCAAGCGACTGTTCAACCTGTTGCTCCTGGACGACGACACACTGCTCTTCGCGTCTGGCAACTTCCTCCACTACTTCAGCATATCAAAGCGTGAAGTGACGTTTCGGGAGACTGTTTTTGGCTGTGGCATTGGTTTCATAACGGTACGTAATACGAACTCCTCTAGGCGGAAAATTGTAAGAGCCCTAGTTCGATTTCGCAGAAGAACGAAAGACCCGAGTTTAACCATCTCTTCACCGTGGGCGAGAACGGGCCTAAGCCCACAATCTTCATCTACGAATACCCCTCGCACAACGTGTACAAGAAGCTGTTGAACGCGGCGAAGAGCTGCTTCACTGCGGGCACCTACAACTCCAGCGGCGAGCTGTTTGCCTCGCAAGCGGGCTATCCGGACTTCATCATCACCATCTGGCGCTGGGAGCGGGCCGAGATTGTCCTGCGTGCCAAGTCCTTCCAGAGCAATATACTATTCGTTCACTTCTCCGCACACAACCCCATTCTCCTCTGCTCCTCGGGTCTGAGCCACATCAAGTTCTGGAAGATGGCCAATACGTTTACGGGCTTGAAGCTGAAGGGGGACCTGGGACGATTCGGTAAGACGGATTTTAGCGACATTTACGCCATGTACATGCTCCCGGATGAGAACGTCATTTCGGGCTGCGATTGGGGCAATATGCTCTTGTGGGAGGCGGGTCTCATCAAGTTCGAGATTTGCCGCAAGGGTCGCAAGCCCTGCCACCTGAAGCCCATCACGCGCATCACCATGAATAATGGCGAGGTGACCACGGTGGGCATGGATGGCTACGTGCGCGTGTGGTTCTGGGAGACTGTGGACCTGGCCGATCCTCCAGATGATGATCGGTTCGTGGAAATCGATCCCATCTATGAGTTCAAGATTGCGGAAGTTGAGCTGCGCGCCATGCAGAAGATCAAGCCCTTCGACGATACGGATTTCAGCTACTATGCTCAGGACGGAGCCGGCGGCATTTGGTTCTGCGATATTAATACTTACGATGTGCCAAAGCCACCGAAACAACTGTACTCGTGCGTGGGCGGACGCGTGCTGGCAGCCCAATTGTCAGCCATCTCACCCCATCTGGTGGCGCTCTCCGAGTCCGGCAAGGTCTATGTCTACGACTTCGAGAAGAGGAAACTCTTGTTGGACAAGCAGTTCGCCTCGAATGGTGCGGACATACTCTGGTTGGACACACAGATCTCGAGCTTCGGCACGGAGCTGGTGGTTGGCTTCGAAGACGGAATTTTGCGTCAGCTCTATCTCGACCTCAGCAAGCCGAACAAAGCGTCCCTCCATTTGGTGCGCGCCTATAAGGCGCACACTGCCCCCATCACCAGCCTGACCGTGAATCGCATCAGCACGCTTCTGGTGAGCGGGGCGGCGGACAAGAGCATCTTCATCTACCGGATGACTAATGACGCGGAGAAGCTGGTGCTCTTGGAGCCAATGGGCTTTGTAAATCTGGCGGCGGTGCCCAATTGCTTCCACTGGCATCTGAAGGATCCTTCCGTTCTGCTGATTGGATGCAAGTCTGGGCACGTCTTTGAGTATAATATACGGACCGACGTCACTGCGGCAGAGACCTACTTGAGCTACAATATAACGGATGCGGCTCGACTTCGCAGCACCGTCTTCGTCTCGGTGAAGAGCCGCATCCGTCGGGATCTGAAGCGCGAGAAGACCAAAAAGCGCAAGGAGATGAAGAAGGAGCGGAAGTTGCGCAAAATCGAAAATTTGAAGAAGGCGAATCCTGGCCTGCAGATCGACATGGAGAATGCCCTCGCCGACTCGGAACCGGAAGAAGAGGAGGAACCTCTGCACATACCCGCCGTGCCTAATCGCGTACTCTGGCTGCGCTACACCAACCGCAAGACCATCTGGGTCTCCATGGCGGGCTACGACGCCGGCTACATCTACGAGCTGGACTTCGACAGCCCCGAGCCGAAGTACTGCACCAAGATTGTGGACGCCGATGACATTGAGATCCACAGTTACTACATTCTGTAAGTATATCGGGAATCGCCACCTGGTGTAAGCTCATTAGCTCATTTTCTCCAGTGAAGACTTCATTCTGTTCGGCCTGATGAACGGGAGCCTGCGCATCAACCGTATAAATCCGGAGAAATTTACGGATCTGTCCGACTATCGCTCGTATCCCATGCACGATGCACTCAAAGGCACGATTCCGGCCATCCTGAGTAGCTATAATGGCGAGTATCTGGTGACCGTTGGCTTTGATGGCAATATCTTCCTTTACAAGTGGGATGGGCCCAAGTACTTTAGGGGCTCACTCAGACGCAATTTGCCTCCCCTGCCCAGCCCCAGGACAGTCGAAGACATTACCGACCCGGAGGCACCTTCACTGGAGCAGGAGAAAATCAATGCGGAGCTCAAGCGCCAGGAAGAGGCCGCCGAGGCGCACGACCGCAATGTCTTGGTCAAGATCGGGGCGCTGCAAAGCACCTACTTTGACATAATTAAGAAAAACGACGAACTGCCGCCTGGCTTGCGTGTGCAAGACAAGGATTTACTGCTGGATCCCCGCATCACCCAACAAATCCGCGATGAGCTGCAGGCCGAGCTGGACGATGTGCGTGAGGATCTGGCCTATGATCTGGAGCATGCCCAGGTTGGCCACAAGAAGCTTTACGATCACTTCCTCAAAAGCCTCGACCATATTCCCATCTTTGTGGATCCGCTCTGGTAAGTATTAATGATGTATCCCGGGCTGGATCTCATCTGCTCTTCTTTTGCAGTGCCAAAGTGAGTCCGCTGGGCTCGTTTCGCCTGGCGGCTTTGGGCGAGGAGTTCGAGCAAATCAAGCGCGACATCGAGGCGCGTCTGCAGACCGAGCACGATATGCGGTAAGTGGATTCGCGATGCCCTGGGCATCAGTTTTGCCCATCCTTAAAGACATCTGCTTAATAAAGAGAGTTTCTTTTGCACACAAACAAGCAGCAGGGAAAGCGATTTGCTCATGCCAGAGCAGCCAGAGATGTAAGACTACTCCTAGATCTCCTTAAGCTAAAACAAATTTGATTTCTTCTTTAAGTTTTTCTTATTATCATTTCATCTTTTGTTCGGCCTTTCCCTTCGATATGCTTGCACTTTTCTTGACTCACATCGATCCTTCCTCGTTCGCAGCTTGACCGAAATAGTTGCTGCGGATGAGAAGGAAGACAAGATGGGCGGGCCGCCCCCAGAAACGTTCTTCTTCGGCCGTGATCCGAAGAGCATCACGCCTCGGTTCAGCAGGAAGATGATGCGCCTGCTGAACCGCTACAGGAACAGGCAGCTGTACGAGGTGCACCGTCTGTTCGATTGGGACAAGCTAGAGCGTCAGAAGCCCGACCCGAACCGCAATCATCCCGACGACGAAGCCCAGATAGCGGCTGCCAGCCGGAACCTGGGCGACTACAAGCTGAAGATCAGTTCAGACTACGAGCCAAATACTTCGGAGACCCTTACAACCAAATATATTGAGATCGTGAAGTGTCGCGAGAGGCACTTCGAGCTGCTCAATGCCTACAACCGGAAGGTGATGCAACTGCGCGACCGCAAGAAGGAGGTAATCGACTACATAGAGGAACAACGCAAGAGATTGCGCCGCATTCACGAGTACCTGCCCGAGTCCAGTCGTGTGTATATACGTGAATACAACCCAATCAACATCGAAACCGAATATCCGGAGCTGAATCTCATCGAGCACTACAGTCCCGGCTGCGGAGTCGATATTGACGACATCCTCTACATGGACAGAACCGTCGAGGAGGTGATTGCCTCGAAGAGGCCGCAAGAGACCTCGAGCCACATTAGCCTCTACGACATGGACGGCTTGGATAATCCGCAAGTGCGCGAGGAGACCAAGTTCAATGCTCTGCAGATATCCAAGGTGACGAGTTCACCGAGCTCTTATCAGATGATCAAATACATAATGGATCTGCCGCCGGCGAGCGATCCGGTCTACTATGAGCTGGACGAGGAGGGCAACGCGCCTCTGATATCAGAGGTGCGACAACGCTGGCTCCGCATCCTGATTGTCGAACAACTGAAGATGGTGGCAAACATAGACAACGAGATACGCCAGTTTGACATGGCCTTGGCCAAAGTGCAGGCCGAGCGTTTCAAAGTTAAAATAGATGCTGAGTTCCTGGCCGCCTATCTTATCTCGCTTAACCAGGAGCTCTACATACTGCGCGACAGCGAGGAGATCGAGTCTCAGCTACTTGTCAACGCCAAGCAAGCGATGAACATTCGAAACGAGCTTCAGATAACCATGAATGCTACTAATCGCCAGCTGGAGGATCTCCGCAAGAATATCGAAAGGCTGAACGAGCAAATCTCCGGCCTTCAGCAGAGCTTCATGAATACGGTGAAGGGACATAAGTTCTATGACTTCCTGCGGCGCATCTTCAAGAAAAAGTGGCGACCGCCGAAGCGCGTGCATGGCGACGACGAAGAGTCCTCGTCGTCCTCATCGTCGTCGTCCTCCAGCGAGGACGGCGGGCAGGACGTACAGAGCGTCGACTCTCTGGACATGACCACAATACGGCTCGACGAGAACACCTGTCCGATCGGTCTGGAGCGCCCCCTATACGACTGGTCATTCACGATGCGGGCCGAGCGGCACGAACTTGAGAGCACCGTGGCCGAATGCCACCGCGACGTGGAGCGTAAGCGACGAGAGATTGCCGAGATGCAGACCAAGATGAAGTACCACGAGGAGGTCTATCAGAGGGAGAAGAACACACTGCTGGAGTTCCGGGTAAGTCGCGCCGTCTGAATACTCTGAATTGCAATAAAACCCCTTGGCTATCCCCTGTGCAGCGCAATCGGCAGCACGAGATCAACAAGGTGCAGATTAGCACGATTCTTCGCATGGATCAGGTGCAGCACTTCCGCGAGGGCGAGGACTATCGCGATATGTCGAAGGCCATACTCTTTGACGCGGATGTTCTGATCAATCTGCGCCGTCGGGCCGAGAAGCTAGACGAGGAGACACAGGCCACTAAGCGCTGGCATCGCATCAACTTTATCCACTTACGGCGCATGAACCGAGACATCAAGTTCATGCGGTTCGAGATCACGCGCCTCGAGGAGGAGATTAAGCAGGCCATGATGAAGCGATTCGGGCTGATTATCAATCTAGACGAGCTGGAGGAGGAGGTGCTGCGGCGATATGTCTTCGAGCTGGAGACCACCGCGGAGGACGAGATGCGGGCACTCGAAAAGGAGCTCAAGCAGCGAGAGGTGAAACCCAATATGAAACTAATTCGAATGCAATTTGTCATCGTCCTCTCCTGGTCCTCTTCAGATTGAGCTCATGCGCTGTGAGGAGGAGCTAGTGCAGGAGACCCAGAACAACACCGAGAAAGTGAACATACAGACCGTACTGCGCGAGCAGAAGAACGTGCTCGATATTGTGTTGGACGTGCAGGAGCGCAACTACCACAAGTGGGCCAACCCGCAGGTGCTCAATCTGGCCTCCGACATCGAGAAGCTGCTGGGCGTTGACAACCAGCTGCTGCAGCAGATTGAGGTGGGTGAATCTCAAGATCAGTAGCCAAACCAATGTCTACCATGTAAACTCGCCCCTCATAGTGTCTGGAGCGAGAGATTTGTGCGCTGCGCCTGAAGGCGAAACCGCTGGAGATCAATGAGCTAGTCCCAATGCATGCGCAGCCGCCGGAAGTCGTCAGCAGCGAGCTGGTGCCGAACGAGAGTGAGATCTGCCCAGCCATACTCAATGTGGACGCGTACATGCTGCCGCTCATGCCCGATGAGTTCATCATGGACCGCGTGCACACGATCGTGCAGAAGACCTTCAATCAATTCCTCGGCCGGCATACGACGCCCGAAAACATCCGCAAATTCGCGCAGAGATCGTCGCTGTACCTCTGCCAGGCGGCGTACAACTTCCAGGGCAGGTACACGGATCGCATAGCCGAGTGCATTACGGAGCACCTGGAAAGCATTGTGCCGAAGAAGTACTTCATACACTTCAGCGCTGAGGATCTGCGCAAGCTCTTTAACGAGGTGGTCGCCGTCTTCGACTATGAGCGCTCCGATGTAAACACCGAGGAGCTGATCTCGGGCATCTTCGAGCATGCGAAAGACTCGCTGTGCGGCCGTCCGGCCAGCGAGGTGGTCAATCGCACCCAGTACATGATGCAGCACATGTTTCGGGAGCTAATCGAGGTGCTGCCCCTGGAGGAGTTCCAGGCGGACGAAACAATGCGCATCATAGTCGACATACTGGAGCGCGAGCCCATGACCGATCCGCGCGCCATCAACGTGGAAGAACTGATCGAGCGCACGCTGCAGCACGCCAAGGAGAATATGCTCGATGGCATTACGGCAGTCCCATTGCGCCAGCTAAGCAGCTCCATACAGAAGGAGCTCTTGAAGCGCCGCCAGTATAAGCCGTCCAGTTGCCAATCTCCATTGGCCGTGCGCATCGCTAGTAAGAAGCCTGTGCCGACGACGAGACTTCCCTTTTAGGCTGGACCTCAACGCAGATCGCTTTTATTTTTCTGAATTTAAGCAACAACTTGTTTAGAATTGAATTGAGAATGCAATTAAGTGTATGAATGTGTTTGCGATTGGGAGAAGTGGGTTCATTCGAGACGTCGTTTAACTGTGTTTATTTTGAGTGGCAGTAGATCCAGCATCTGGCGTACCACCCCGATCTCACCGTGCAGCTGCTCAGCAGCCTCCTTGTGCCGATCGCAAGCTTCACTGAAACGCTTGTAGTACACGAGACACTGGTTGAGCTTCTCTAGCGTTTGTTGCGGATTCGCGCTGATCAGTTTATAGTAGAGGCGGCCGATGTGGAAGTGTGCGTAGAGCATTGTGCGCAGCTCATCTGTGTCCATGCCGGCCTTCCACTGCTGGCCATCGCCGATGGGCGTTCCCAAGTAAGATTTCACATAGCTCTCGAAATGCTTGATTGCCTTCATACAGCTTTGATTGACGCGCTTGATATCTTCCGCCGTGGGCGACTGCGTTTCCTGCATGCTGTCCATCCGTATATCCAGCACGGCAGCATGCGCTGTGCCCGCTGCGTACCAGCATTCGCGGCAGATCTTGAGATAGAAGCCCGGGTCGAGCAGATCTAGCAGATCCTCCAAGTATTTGGCGCGACGCTTCTGCATCTTTGCCTGATTTGCAGGCTGCTCCTCGAAAAATGCAATGTGCTCGTAGGCCTCGGCATAGTCTTGTATGATCTTGGCATACTCTGTGGCCTCCGTCTCTGCCTTGTAGTAATCCTTGGCCACGTCCAGCCATTCGTTGACGAAATGAAAGACCAGTTTCGCATCGTCAAATGTCAGGCAGTAGTCGCACGTGATGCGGCTCTCATAGGCAGAAACATCCAGATTGACGAAGCGGTAGTCCTCGTTTTCCAATGACAGCTGCTTGGTTTCTGTGGCCAGGCGATTTGCCGCCTCCTGTCCTTCGTCTTCGTCGCGCAGCAGCCGTTCTTTGGATGTCTGCAACAGAAGCAGCCCGTACTTGGCCCAGCAGCGTGCTACATCCGCGTAGCGATGTTTAAACGTTTCAGTAATATCGGCGCGCTGTTGCTCGCTCATGTTGGGGCTGAGCATTTTGCCCTCGTGCTCGGCCATAATTATTGTGGCGGCGGCTAATAGATGGCGCGCCTCCTTGAAGCGTTCCTGACCAATATAATACTGTGAGAGTGTTGCCGTGTTGAGTGCAAAATCGACGGCATCGTACGACTGGTATTGCAGTTGTCGATGAAGCGTGCGATGGCAGCACTGAGCGCTCTTCTCCGTCTCATCTAGGTGACCGTACATCTGGCCCATGTAAAAGCAGCAGTGGGTGTACAGATTTTCGAGCTCCAAAACTGTACCGGTCTGCCGCTCTTCGGGCGGAACGTAGAGATCGGCTATAGTAAGAGCCCTTTGGCCACTGGCCTGGAATTCTTCATAGCACTTTTCGGCATTCAGAAGCAGGTCGATGGCAACCTGATATTCCTGCCGCAATGCTAAAGCAATGCTTAACTCATTGACTGCGCTCACATAGGGAATAATTCCTTGCGGACGTAGCTTGTGTTGTTCAAGGAGTTCTAAGCAACGACGTAAAAGCTTTTCGCCCTCGGACGACTCTTCGGTAAATATATAAATGCGGCCCAAATCACGGCATGTGAAACCTAGCATTGCTTTGTAGTTCAGATCGTCTTCGCTGCCATCGTCTTCTTCAGCTTGAATGGAGATCAGCTGGTCTTCCAGTTGTTTTTTTAAATCGAGAAGTACATCGCGGGCTTTGTAATGGGAACGGTAAGGATCTGTGAGTGGATCTGTGCGGCTGTCCTGCTCCACCAACTTAGTCGATTTTTCGTACAATTCCTTATAATCACTGAGCACTTCCTTTGGAATAACCATGTTTAGTGTAATTGTTGATTTTCAAAGTTTTAATTTGCGTTTTTCTCTTGACTCAATTTACGATCTTGACATTTGGGTCGCTAACCTGTGGCGGTATACCGATAACGTGACAAATCAGCTGTGGTGACCAGCCTAAGTATCGGTAGGCCGCCACAGCTCGACTTCATAGTCACGTTATCAGTAGGCCGCCACAGTTTTACAACTCAATCAATGTATCGAACATCGTGTGCTATCGATATTAAAAGTAAGTATAATTTTCGGTAAGCAATCTCGCAGACAGTTAAAGAAAGCTATGATTTCCGATGGAGATGAAATGGATTTGGCACCAGCCGCAAGTGAAGTTTCGGCAGAGGAAAATGAAACTGAAATAGAAGATACTCCCTTGACGGAAGTGGACTCCGATGAGGAAAGCTTGGAAGTTGAAGCTGTCCCCATATCGAATGACGAGGTCGAAATGGAAGAGTTATTAAACCAACTGGAAGATTATTCGTCCACAATCCCAGATGCACTTACATTGCGCGTTATAAATAGCGTAAATTAGTTTACATGACACGTATCATGTTTTCAATAATTTAAACACAATTTTTTCAGTCTGGTTTTGGTTCTGTGGATCCGCGGATTGTTCGTATAATATCTGTATCAGCCCAAAAATTTATCTCTGATATCGTGAATGATGCTCTACAGCATTGTAAAACACGTACAACAAATATTCAACACTCCAGCGGGCACAGCTCTAGCAAGGTAAATAAATCACAATTGGTCCTTCATTAAAAATACAGAAATTGTTTCTCCGCAGGACAAGAAGAATCCAAAAGATCGTAAATACATTTTAGCTATGGAGGACTTGGTGCCAGCGCTCGCCGATCATGGCATAACAATGCGTAAACCTCAATATTTTGTCTAAGCTAACAGAAATAAAGAAACAAAAAAACAACAAACATAAGAAAAGTAATACAATATGCTATGGCCGAAATGAGTAATATTAAGTTACCGATATCGGTTATCGATATGTGGCAGCCTAAGATGAACTATCGAAGCAAACAAGTTGGGTAATATCGATAGCGAACAGCTGATCAGAGGCGAGAAACGGCGCAAGATGGGAGTGTTTTCGTTTCCACTCATATCTTATTTCTTTTTATTTACGCGCTGAAAAGTTGCACTATATTCTTAAAAGTACGCAACAAATTTGTACGACGCGGCACGCTTTTAATATATGCAAAGGGGAACGCGTCGCTTCCATGGTAACCGCCGAATCCACTAACCGAAACTCCAGACAACGACGACCTCCAATACAAAGTGGGAAAAATCGAACTTTATGCGTGTATGCGTGTGAATTAGTGTGTGTGCTCAAATTAAAGAAAGTCAAATCAACATGAGTGTTTATATATATGTAGTATAATATTTCATATGTTGCAAAATAATTGAAATGTGGTCAAACAGCAAAAACAGCTAATTTAATCAGTAAGCTTACAACTACATAGCCCATTCACCTAGTCCACACTTCGACGAGTGAAAAGAAACTCAGCCAAAATGGATTTGGATGAAGTGACAGACAGTGGAATTTCCTTGGGCTTTCCAGGCAGCTGGAATCGTACACACAATGTGCCGCTGGAGAACATGAAAATCGATGCACCCATGGTAAAGTGATTCGTTAATTTACGAGTGCATGTATACATATAATATATCTTATTGTAGCATGCATTCGGCATGAATCAGAATCTGAAACCGAGGACGAGACTTTATCGCTCAGCGTCGCGTAATCTTTCGCCCCTCGTCTATCGAGTTCCGCCCCTTACTGACCCCATTGCCGGCTGTCCGGCACATAACTATGCGATCGCCGTTATTCCAAGTGTTATCAATCAATTATGTGTTTCTGTCGTTGACCAGCTCACTGACTGAGGCTGCCCTAGACAGCTGATGTATAGGGTAATTGGTCTTAGACCGAAGCATGAGACATACTGAGACATACAATATTAACTAATCGATAGACAGTAGTAGGCAGTACAATTTGAATGGGAATAACAAACATTTTTTGAATGAAATTAGCAAACGTTCTTTATTACTCATCATTTCTATATACATTTTCTTAGGTTAACAATTGCTCAAAATTTTATTTGATAGAAGTAGCTTTTATTTAGAGTTTATGTGCTCAACGGACGCGGCTATTGAATCCTTTGCAAAATAATATAAATAAAAGTAATAAAGAAAATTAGGAAAAAATTAGAACAAATTTAATAAGTAGTCTGTTTAGAAGCAGTTGTCTAACCATATGTCAAAAATATATAATTCTATCTTTTGATAAAACATTCAGTTTTTAGCTAAAAATTTTAGTCTAATTATAATAACAACGGCCTTTCGTAGACATTTGAGCACAACACCGAAACTTTGCATTTCACCCGGCCGACTCCCAATACCAGTCAAAATGCATTTGTTGAGAAGCTTTATACGTTGTCTAAAGGATCGAATCATATGTCATAATCAGTCGTGCGTGAGGCCTGCACGTAATTTCAATAGCCTACCAAATTTTATCCTAGTTAACCCGGAAGAACAGGAAGACTTAGAACACGACGATAAGTCGTGCATACGTCCGGTATATCCGACATTGGGGAATCGACACTCCGATCTATTCTATACGCCTGATAGTGTCTGGCCTGCATATCAAGATCTCTTCACCACCGTCGATCAATTTGATTTTACTAAAGGTGTGCAGCCCGTCCGAATCCAAGTCTTGAGATGCCCTATCCTGTTGCTTGGTCAAATAAAGCGATTATTCAACATACCCAATTCCAAGTACAAGGACCCCGCCAACTTTACCATATACAATATGTATTTTGACAGTGACGTGAATAGTGCTATAAAGGAATTTGTATTGATTGCTTCCAAATGTTCCGTGGAGTTCATGGAATGCGGCTACTGGTCGGACTTTTTAAATCCGTTCACAGGTCAAGCCTACTTTCGGCCCGCGAGCCGGCGGAACTCGGCAGTTTTGAAGCTGCCTCCCCGCTGCCTCGGGCACAATATGATCTTCGAGGATGTTAAGGGGTGCGTCGTCATTAAGGAGGCAAAGAAGTGCACTTTTGCAGGCGCCATATTCTGCGATGTACCGGTCAATTACATTGTCCAATCGCCTGTCAATCCACATTCTCTTGCGTCCTAATTTTATACTGTTAAAATCTGTTGGCTTGGTAGCTTGTCGGTGTTATTAAATAATACTCTATATGTTTGCTACAATATTTTAATCATCTTTTAATGTTTAAGAGGTCCTCTGATAAATAAGTTTTTTAGGGCGTTTTCCGAGTGGGTCGGAATACGAGTGGGTCTAGATAGAATTCCTTTAAAAGAAAATCCTTTAGAAAGCGATTGCTATTTGCACAATCTAATATTTTCTTATCATTCAACTTTATGATCTGTGACTAATTCAAAATTCCATGCAGCCGTAAGGCCGTGAGTAATACGAGTAGCAAAGTTTGATATTTCTGTATCTAAATTTGCAAGTAAATCTCAACTGTACTTGCGCTTTTTGAACTTTGAAGTCGCTTTAGCGACATGATCTAATGTGGAACCTGCTGCCCGTTTCAGATATGGCTCATTTGCTCTCTGCTCACCACCATCATCTGGGTGACGTACAACAACTTCTACAACTCCAGGGTCATTGGCATGCTGATCACAAAAATTGCGAATCGCTGGTTCATAAAGGGCGCCTACTTCAAGATAGGATCTGTGGCACTCAATCCTCTCGCTGGCAAGATCATGTTCCGGGACTTTGTGTACATCACCTACGACTATACGGTGCGCGTGCAGGATGGGTACTTCATATTTCGCTGGTGGCGCTCCTATGTGCCCAAGGATGTGTCCGAGGGTAAACTTTCTTTCAAGGCAGTATGTGAAATCCGAGTCAAGAATATCTATTACAGATCTCTCACATTCCGATACGCGCCTGTCAGTGCAGCTGAATGTATACGAACTGCACATATACAATCGCTCGGATCTGTACGACAAGTTGGAGAAGACCTTTGGGCTGGAGCCGTCGCTGCTGATACCTACGGATGTGACTAGCAGCGAGGAGCGCAACAAGCTGAAGGAGCATCACATGAATTTGGAGAATGCTCGGCAGAGTAAGCGCGTGAACAGCGTCAAAAACTCGGAGGCCATGCAGGCGACCACGTGGCGGGATTTGATTCCCGTCATCAAAATCGACATCAGCTCAGGGCGCTTTGTTTTTGGCAATCGTCTGACACCGACCACACTGTCCATTTCCATGGAGGAGGCGCACTGCACATACAGCACGAAACCGGCAGTTTGTCCCCTCGATCACTTCATGCACTTCGTAAAGGCTAAAGTGGAGAACGCCAAAGTGCTCTTCTGTCCAAGTCCCAAGTATACGGGTCTTATAGATGAGCCGCCGCGATATATGGGCGAAGGGTTTGTAGTCATGATGTGCAATCAAATGGACTTGTATTTCTACATGGATGAGCCGGGTGTAGTGCCCGACGAGCCGGTGCAGATACTGCTGGCCAATGGCGACGTGTCAGAACCCTCACCGCCAGTTTGGGGCATAAATGCTCATTGCCTGAAGGGCACCGACTTCAGTTACGGTCCCTGGGCGGACAGGCAGCGCGATCATCTGTACAAATACTTCTACCCATCCGACTGGAAAGAGGCGGAAGTAACGCCCACACCACAGCCCGGTGAACTACGCACTTATCAGTCGTTCGATGTGACATTGTGCGTGCTGAATGAGGCGACAATCGACATACTCTTCTCCAAGGAGAAGGAGACAAATGCCATGCACATAACCGTGGGACCAGCATCCTATGTGGAGGTGACCATACCCTGGGTAACGCAATCCGATGGCTTCACGTCCAAGATTCAGGGTCAGCTGTTCCATGTGGAGGCCACCACCTCGCTACAGTATCGCAGCCTGGCAGAGTTCGAGTCGCTGGAGTACAAGGTGCGGATTCACTATCCAACCAAGTGGAATGCGCCCCAGGATTGGAACATCTCTCTGGCCGGTTGCAAGACGACAGCATTCATTGTGTATAAGCACAAGTGTTTCTTCCAGGATCTCATCGAGGATTGGGCGAATAAGGCACGGCCCGACATACTCAGCTTTGTGCCCTATACCTGCAATTTCAATATACGCCTAAACGAGTTTGAGATCCTTATGCTGTGCAACGAGTACAATTGGATAGACTGCAGCAGCGCGAACCAGGAGAACAATCATTTAGGCTTCTGTGGTGATGTCTTTGAGATGAGCTTCGCACTGCCTTTTGACGATTTTCTCCCTAAGACTGTGACGCTCAAGTTCTGGATACACGGCGAAGGCCTCGACTTGAGCCTCTACGTGCCTGAGGTCTCCTCGGTGCGACCCATTGTGTTAGCCATAGACGAGAACGCAAGACTGTTGACCCGCGAGGGCAAGCTGGTGCGGCGTCCGGAGCTGTACACAAAGAAGTGGCGTAAGATATGCCAGCGTAGTGCCGGTTGGATCGACTGTTGGGCCGTGCCCATATTGGCGCTGTCCATACAGTATGTGTATCATCCGGTGCCTCCCCTGGGACCTGATCCGCAAGCGGATATCACAACGCCAGAGAAGGAGGAGATATTGCTCAGTCCCATGCGGATACCCAAGGTGCGCAAGTCACCCAATAGCAACAGCTGGCAGCAAGCACAGCAGCTTTCAGAGCAGCAGCAGCAAAATAAATTCGATCCTGGTACTCTAACGGCGGATCATGTAACTGTGGAACTGGAAATTGGCAGCTCGGTGCTGATGGCCTATGGCAACGTGCTGCGCAACTTCATTAGTCTTAAGGAGAACATATTCGGCGAGGATCAGAACTTCACCGACATGGAACAGTCGAATGTGAGCATGAAGGACACCGGCGCTGCACCCAATCCCAAGGATCAGCTGCTGACCAAGGACAAGGAGCTGGCCAACAAGTCCATTTCGGAGTCAGCGCCGCCCGAGGAGAAACGTAAACCCTTCGATCCACGCCTCTATCGGCCACTGGAGGTCATGGTATCAGTCATTGTGCACGATATCCAGGCGCATGTGATGAAGAACTGCAATCCCGATGATCCGCCTTGTCCGGTGGTGCTGATTGAACGTTTCGGCTTCGAGATGGACAAACGCTATAACGAAACTACGCTCCAGGTGCTCGTCAGTCCATCCTACCTGCTGGCTTCTGACACGCTGCAACGCCAGCAGCGCGAGCAGCACATCCAGCAGGGCCATCTGCTGCTCTCCGCGGTACAGGTGCGAGGCCATGCGATGTTCAGCAATGAGGGCAGAGCTCTAGACGAAGACACGCTGGAGTACTCCTGGCTGGTGGAGGTGCAGCTAGGAAAGCTGACGGGAAAACTGACCCTACCGCAATTGGTGAACGTGGTCACCGGCTTGGAGACGCTGATACTGCTCGCTATGGATCCGGAGAACTGCCTGAAATCGCCCAAGACTGTTCGCAATTGCCATCATGGTGTGCCCAGCAATCTTTGCCCGCATACCAAGGAGGAGAACAAGTACAAATGTCCGTCGTCGGAGGATATTAAATATAAGATGACTCGGGTGTCGGTGGATGCCGTTGATGTGTATCTCATCGAGAGTGGGACCGCTCTGCATGCCTGGATTTCGCCCATTCGTCTGGCTAATTGCAATCTTCATGGCCAGCGTGTCAAGTCAGGCATCTCTGGTCTCCTGCCCTCCATTCTACTGCGTCTCTTTATGCTGCATTCGGGAAGTGCGCCGAATAGTAGCTATAACACGAATACAACGGGCAGCAATCGCTCTGGCAAGCTGCGGCGAGCGGACCAGGATTCCCTCAAGTCGCAGGATGCGCCTTGCAGCAGCGGCCACTATAAGCCGAACAATAAGCGCAGCTCAAATTCCTTCTCCCGTCGCGATTCTCGCGAGGACACCGCGCGGGACAAGCTGCGCGACAATCTGGCGAACGCGAATACGTCTAAGAGAACGCCGGAAACTGTGGAGCTCTGCGAGAATTGGGTCGAGGTCGGCTGCACCTCGCTGGGACCTATACTGTTGGAGGGCGCCTCTGCGCTGCCCATACCCGACCACGAGCTGCATCTCGTGCAGCATAAGTGAGTTACATGCCAATCACTCAGCTATATTCAACAGAACATTTATTCTTTTCACTTAATTTGCTCAGTTTCTTGCGCGACCACGACGCCAAGTTTAAGCGTTTGTGGTTCCTCTGGTCCAACAATGGCAACCCGCTCAGCTCGACTGGTGCTGAGCCTTCGCGCTGTGGCTGCATCGGCGGATGTGCCTTCTTCGGCAGCAATCGCAATGGCCAAAAGTTCTTTAAGCCAACGGCTCAGGACGTACACGACAACTACAACATTGCCCGATATTTGTGAGTATCTGAAGATTCTCTGATTGTCTTCACTCCTGTTATAACCATTCCACTTTGTAGCATCATTAACAACAACAAAGACTTTGGCTTTGGCGAGAGCATATTGCATGAGGGTCAACTTGTCTTCCACACTCCTCCCTACAGTCTGCACTGCGTCTCGCTCTACGACACGGCTGACTTCAATGGCAAGGGAAAACTCTATAGGCCCGCCACTGAGTTGCGCAATGGCAGTCTGAAGAAATCGGAGCATGGCACGCTGCCGGATGGCGCCAAATTTAAAATCGGGGCAGGCATCGTGGACAAGCCGGAGTTGACTAGTAGTCGGCATAAGCAAAGTCGCGAAAGCATTGGCTCCCCAAATACGCTGGAGCGGCGTAGTAAACGCTATACGTGCACGCGGCAGACGTCTGTTGAAGTGCCCTATGCGCGGCTGTTAGACAGTCCTTCCAAGAAGCTACAGTTACAGCACGACTCCGTAGATGGGAACAGTAATCTGCCCAGACGCGGTTCGGACTCACATAGGCTGCGCGTCTCGCCACCCAAGACGAGCATTTCTGACTCCAGGCTGACCGGCGAGGCGGCCTTGGATGATGAGCAGGAGGTAGGAGTAATCTCTAATAAGAGCTTATTCAAGATTGAACCGAATCCCTTACAGATACCCGACGAAATGTCGCACTCGGCTCCTCACTCTCATCCGCTGGAGTTTGAGATAGCGGATATAGTGCTGCACTGCGGAGATCAAGTGCCACGTGAGGTACAGCGCACCATCTCGCTGACATCGGAGAATCCCTCGGAGATGTTTTTCTCGGCAGAGGAGGACATATCCAACGTGATGTCACAGCGAGGCTCCATCAAACAGCGCAGCGGCAACGGCTCCATTATATTGTCGGGTCGCAAGCGCTTTTCTTCCGATTTCAGGTAAGGCAGAGAAAATTTATAGTCTGACCTTTATGGAATACATTGAACCCTTGCAGCATTGGAGCTCAGAACGAGAATGGAAGCCACACACTGCCCACATATCGCAGCGATCTGGAGATCCACGCGCAAGAGAATAACAAGAGACTGCCCAAGCGACCGCAGAGCACCACAGAACTGGTAAATTCAGTCGATCACAGCTATTTTGCTATATCTATACTAGGTCTTTACGTATTCCCCTATATAAGGAGATATATATATATATATATATATATATATGGGTAATAGTAAACACATTGAAGCTTTGCTGCTTTTAAGGCTTGGTTAATGTCTCACTTTCACCAACAAAACTTACAACTTACTTCAGAAGAGCCGCCCAGTTCTGATATACTTACGAAGTACTTAACGTATTTACTTATATGAATCATGCATGCATTTCGCTAAGTATTCCTTAAGATCTCTTCTCTCTATCTGTAACCTCACCTAAATTCTATTCCTCTCCACAAAACTCAAACTTTCGTTTCATCCAAAACCAATTAAAAAATATAAAAAATACGATCTAAAATCGAAACGAAAATAAATATGTACAAATACGAAAACTCATCCAGAGCGAAGACGCGAGACGGATACATGGTCTCGCCACACCTATAAGAAAATTAACAAATATATCATCACGACCCGAGTACCGACATTTTGTTCACGATGTGAGTAGTTCATAGCCAACAGCCAAGCATAACAAACCAATGAAAAATAAGTACAGTAAACAAAGTTAAATGATTTTAAACTAACCCGTAGAGAAACTAATTCCACTTCTTGATGTTCTTTTCATATAAATTTATGGAAATTTCTTCGGTTCTTGCAGATAGTTACTAGGGAGTAATCAGGAATTCCTCTTGACTCAATTTCGATCTTAACTGTCTGCAAGGGCTTCGTTGCCCGCATGCCACAGATTTATGCATGTAACTTGGAGCTAATCTACTTCAAATAATTTCTAGCTTAGCCTTAAGTAATAACTAACACACACACTCACACACACACATCCTGCACTTTGGTCTGCACACTTTCGCATTTGATTTGTAGCCGTTTGTCCAAGTCCGCTTTATTATTCACTTCTAATGTGCCCCTCTGCTGCTCTCCTTTTCACAGGCGGATTCGCGTGGCTCTTCGTCGGGCACGCCCTCGTTGTCCTCGAATTCCTTCATCTCGGCCATGTCCTCGCAGGAGGACGTTGCGCTGGTCAATTTGCATCAGCAGGTCAATCGACCAATTATCGATTCACCCCTGCTGATGGCCAGCTATCTGAATCACTTATCGCAGGTCAAGTGCCTGAACTGGAACGCCTGCTCTTTTCCGCTCGGACCCGATGTGTTTTCCACGCCTCTCTTCCATGAGAATGAGGACGGCGGCTTGACCTACATAGGCAGTAAGATGCTGCCCCATTTTGATTTGTACTCCTGTTGGCGTGAGATCAAAGTGGTGCCACGTTATGAGAACTCTACTGGCAGCAACAGCTCTGCCACGTTCATGGGCGGCCCAAAGTCGCATCCGTGGGATCCCAGTGTGCTGCTCAAGGAAGAGGAGTCGGACAAGACCACAAATGGCTTCGACGACGGCGAATTCATGAGTCTTCAATCGGAAGGTGCGGCCTGCACCTCAGTTGTAGCCAGACTGAAAGGACAGCTGAACGTGTTCTTGACACCGCTCCTGCTCGAAGGCCTGCAAAGGTGAGTTGAGGTCAAGAGTCTTGACTGAATCTAGCCCGACTTTAACGCGTTTATTTGAAAATGCATACAAAAAAATATATAGATAACGAAATGGGGAAAACGATGAATAGTTAACTTCGTTTGACACGCAAATGTGTTCGCTTCGCCTCTCTGATGACCATGTTGAGGTTGCTCTGGCCGACTTGGTCACGAGGAAACGAGTCTAGCAGCTTCTTGAGATAGCTTTCACTGTGGTTCTGAATGGCGTCTTTCAATGGACGGTTGACAATGTTGCACCTGACTTACCTCAGGTGCGTCATCAGTTTTCGGAGTGTCCTCCCGTTTAATGCGCTTCGATTGCTGCGGAGGGGTCTGTGCGGGGCTTGAGTTGTAGCTGAGCAATTCGGAATACGTCTTGTCTGCTTCCAGCTGCTCTTCAATGGGCTCGTCCTCGCTCTTGAAGTACCCATCCTCGTTTTGGTTAAGATAGCGCATCGGCTCGCGTGCGTTTTGCGCTATAAAGCTGTAAGATTTAATGGAAACATTGAATATTTGGGTGATGTGGTATGCATGGAGGAGAAGTTTTGTTGATGCTAATGTGAATTTTAGGGGGCCAACCTGTCGCCATCGTTGGTCAGCGGCTCGGCTGCCTCAGCTGCCTCGGACTCGTCGGTGGCCTTGACATCGCTTACGGCTGGTGCCGAGTTCATTTGCATATTCTCATCCAGAACTAGTCCTTCTCGCTCATCGGCCTGCTTGTAATCGTCGGATTTATCGTCCAACTGCTCCGTTCGAGCGCGCACCGCATGAGCCAGCTCATACCGCTCTTGATAAGGCATCTTGAGCTCCAACTGCTTAGAGTTGTCCTCGTGAATTTGCTGCGCGTGACTTTTCTCATCAGCAGCTACTTTCTCCTGGGCCCATGAGGTGCCCAGTTTGGGCACTTCCTCCAAGTCGGCCGTATAGACGTTGGAATATTTGCTTAAGTCCATGTTGGACATATCGGGCATTGAGTCCGCCTTATCCTTCCAGCTGTCGCGTTGCTTGTTGTGCTTAAACGTTCCATCGCGATGTGCCTGGGCCATCGTTTGCTCCAAGTTATTTAAGTTGTTGGAGTCGTGATCCATGTAGACTTCGGCGAAGTCGTGCACGCTCGGTCGCTGCTTGGATCTGTGCTGAGCACGTTGCAGGCAGATGGTATCCTGTGGATCACATTCCTCGCCGGTCTTGGCTCCTCAGCTTGGTGCCACCCGACTTGGGGCCATCGATATGAATGTCCAAAAATCCATCCAACGACTGACACGCCGTTGTGCATTTTCGAGTGGTTGCTGAGCAGCGCCGTGTGGTGGGCCTCTTGCATTTGGGTCGCTGCATGCTTTCGCTGTCCGAGTCGTCCTCGTCATGGCAGCTGTCGTCCACTGGTTGCTTGCCTGATTTCAGCGCCCCCTCCATGTCGTCGTCGACATTGTCGATCTCAGCGTGATGCTGCTTCTTGGCCTGCCTATGGTATCCTCTGAGGCTTGCTTGCTTTGAAAGGAGTTATTTATGAATGGATCTGTCCCTTGGCCCACATATAGCTACACACCCTGCAAATCGAAGGGTCCATCGCCGGCGTCATCTAAAAGCTTATTCAACTCATTCAAATCGTCCAGTGAAAGCCCGTTGAGTGTAGACTCTATCTCAGCATCAGTTAAGCCATTCGTCAGGTCGGGATAGTCGGCCGGATCGAGGTCCGCAAGCTTTTCTGACTTCACTGAAGCCTCCGGCTTGGCTTGCGGCTTAGATAGTTGTGGCTGCATGAGCTGTGGTACCTCCTCCGCGACCGGATAAGCTGCCACTAGGGACAGCAAGACACACAACACAACAATTCGCAGTGGATTCATTTCAGGAAACTATTTCAAATTTGTAAAATTGTAATATTTTCGTACTCTAATCGAACGAATATGTTTTCGGCTTGACTACTTTGTCGTAGCCCTAAAATAATTCTATATTCTCCTCTCATTGTTCCACAATGTAACATGGGGATATCTTGCGAAGCTCTTCTTGAAGACTCTTCTTTGTATGTAAATATCTTATCTCACAATCTTTCCTCCTGGCATTGCTTCCAGAATGGTCGAAGCTGCTGTACCCACAATCCAGTCCATGCATCTGCTGTCCGTGGTCAATTTTATACACGCCTCGTGCATAGCCAAAGTGAACAACGACAATATTCTCAAGCGGGATCAGAGCCTCAGCTACTGGTCGCAGGTTCACTCGAACTCCAAGCGCTCGACAACCGAGCGCCATTTGCAGGGACCAGGCGATTCGTTTCTGAGCGATGTGTACGAGGAGAGCATTTCGACCAAGACCCAAGGGCTCATAGTGCTGCCCAAGGTGAGCATCACGATGCTGCAGTCATCCATTGTGGAGGAGATCATATCTGTAGCTGCACTGGATAATGTGCAGGTGAGTAATGCAGCCCAAGACTTTCCTAGTTGAGCCAGTAGTTATGAGTCACTTTTCCCACAGGATCTCAGTTGCGTCTCACTGCTTACGTTCTACATGGAGGGCATCTCTACGAAGTTTCATCTGGGTAAAACCACTCGCGCCTCTATGCACAATGTCTACATTCAGCAGACGGTGCAGTCTGGCAGCAGCCACAAGAAGGGTGGCATTATGAAGGGAACTCGAGCGCTGTTGGCGCATCTTTCCTCCCAAACGCGACCCGATAATGTGCAGGGTGAGCCCATACTGATTGAGACCTCCGAGAAGCAGTTGGAAGAGCTAGTTATAACCTTGGATATTGGTCGAGCGCATGCGCAGCTGCGCCGTCTGAAGACCGAGGGTCAGTCGTGCGCACCGGAGACTCCCATTATCGTGACTGCCATACCGGAGCACAAGAGCAAAGTGCTTTTTGAGTGTCTGAAGATGCCGGAGAGCACAGGCATCGAGAGCATTGGTTACATCATGTTCGAGTGTGGGCTGGAGGGTGTGGGGGTTAAGATTGTGAAGCGTTCGCACTTCGAAAAATCGGAGAACAGCAAGGAGGAACTGGCCGAGATGGCAGCTGGACCAGATGGTGTGACAAGCACAGGAACTGGCTTTAACCTCACTGAGCTGGTGTCGGGAGAATCTGCAGCGCCTGCCGCAGATGCAAGTGGTGCCACTTCGAAGGCGGAGGCTGCGTGGCGGTTGATAACCAAGAAGCCGCCAACGCCCAAGACACCCAAAGAAAAGTTTCAGCATGCACTGGACAGTATTATTGTGACAGACAGCGGTACGACGGGCGCGGAGCAGACTCGCAAGGCAACGGCCGAAGATGTGGAGAAGGGAGCTGCTGCTACGCAGACAGCAGGCTGCCAAAAGACTAACGCGGCGGGCAGTGGCCCTGGCGCCAAGGATGGCTACGACAAGGCGCTATCGAATGTCAAGGGCACCGACAAGACGTCCTCGTGTGTGATTGAGCTGAAGTCGGTGTGGTTTAACTTTGCGGCGCCTCCGTGTGTGCCCATCACGCGCAAGATCGATTTGACGCGCTTGGATTGGAATCTGCTGAGCACTGCCTCGCCGGCCATAACGGCCTGGATGAATCCCAGCAATCGGCTGGCCATGAAAATAGTCTCTTTGATGAAAGTGCTGCATACACGGCAGACAGCCGTGGCCGCCTGCCTCATGGCGGATGCCATGGAGAACGAGAAGATTCAGCGTAATCCCAAGATAAAGAAGGTACGGATCAGTGTAGATAAGTGGATCGTTTCTAGTTATATATCTTCTCGCTCTCTCTCTCAGAGTCGTTATGCGAACAATTATACGCTGCTTTCAAAGACGCTGCAGGAGGATCCGAGCTGTCAGTTGTGCTACATCATGCAGAAACTGGTGTTAGACGAGGGAGTGGAGCGCATCGAGCAGATCTTCAAGCAGGGCGAAGTTCCGCACCTCAATACGTTGCGACAGGTAAACTGTTCTGTATAACTTTCATAAGGATGAGCCATATATTCCTTGCTTCGCTTCCACAGGGCATCATTGTGCTGAGTCGCCAGTGGAAGAATACCTTGTATAATCCGATACTGTTCGAGCATCAGTACAAGAACAAGCTGGCCCGACCCATCAATGTGACATTCTCGTTCCCGCCGAACGAGGAGGAGTGCGAGGGAGATGATTGTGAAGGTGATGTTGAAATGGGCGCCTATGCGGGCGCCGGCGAGCATCCGGAAGAGAGTGAGAATGCTTTATTACTTGGGCAAACACAGCATCATCGAACTCACATTGGTATTCCTTTGATTAACGCTGCTCCGCTGCAATTGCAGTCAACTCCCCTTGTTACAACTAATCTATATATCTATATGTACACATATGGATATAGATATATCCGATTGATTGTTATTTGTTGTTTGTGTTGTCTTTATACCCCGAACCCTCGAGAGAAGAAAGCATTGCTTAAAAAAGTCCGCCGTTTATACTTCTGTTTGCAAGGAGCAAACAGGATCTAAATCATAGCCAAAGCTAATCTCCGTG
>JABVZY010000326.1:755567-765768 GCA_020883555.1 Drosophila nannoptera | reverse complement strand
GCGCCTGCATAATTATAAAATTACTTGCCGCCAAGAGGCAAACAACGCGCACTTCCTCAGCTCATTCTTTTGTGATTCGCTTTCGGGAGTGCCGGCCTGGGCAAGGCCACAGGCATATAAGGAGCGGGCCAGGCCAGAGCATTGGTTAAGGATATGGGAGGAATGTGTGGAATCGGGAACTTTCCAGCTGTAGCCTGATCGAAACTGAGAAAAAGTAAGCCCAGATTTACTCCTCAGAGTTATTTTTTTGTAGCTCAATCACAGATCAGCTCAGGAGGTCCCTTTCTTGGGCTGAAGCAGAGGAGAGATCTCGAGTTTCCTTGCAGGTTGCTCCATGCTGCTCAGCAAGTCCCTTTCTACAGCTCAAAGGGCAGCTACGCAGAGGTTCTCGGGAGGTGCAGATAGATGATATTTTCGATTGCAATTAGACTCGGTTTTACCCACACTCTGATTGCCCTGTCCTTGCTTGCATTTGCATGTTTATGGCTCCTAAGTAGCCGCCCGCCCCGTCGGATTACCTCACGTGTGAAGTTCATTAACAGTCGTCAGGCGATCAAGTGCATCGCATCATTTTTCAATGGGCACCCCGCTGCGCTGGGGTAGAGGTCGGGGATTGCTTTTATGGGCAGGCACTTGGCCTCGCACAATGGCGAATGCCGGCGGCTGGATCTGCCATTCGACTGCAGCGAACCATAAAATTATTATGCAAATACGGTGGCACGGTGCGTGGGGCAAGGGGTGCCCACATTAGACGCACAAGCCGTTAGTATGCAAATGCAGGCGAGGCTCATTCATAGAAAAAGAGAAGAAGGCGGCCCTAGCTGGGCGACCCGGCGCTGCCCATTCACTTAAGGTGCTCGGCTGGCGGCCCCTCGCAGGAGCGGCAAAGCTGGCCAGCGGAAAGGCAACACAATGAGAAGCTCTCCATCTCGGCCGTGTGCCTAGAGTGTTAGACTAATGAGCAGTCCGACCAGAGGGGAGCTCCATTGCGAAGTGACCAAGCGCACGAAATGGGGGGCAAATGTGTTCAAGGAGACAACACATTGGCCGCACTCAAGTTATTAATGAAAGTGAGAGTCAAGGAGGGAGAAGATCTCCACTCGAATTGAATAATTACGCAGGGCATAAATGAAATTTGAAGAATCTTCGGCGTCGCTCTCGACAGGGCCCAACAGTTCTAACCAAATAAGCTGCCAAGCAGGCCGCCAGCCATGAATAAATTTTGGCAGCTCGGTTATCAGTCAAGCTGAGATACGCACACAAACACACACACACACACACATAAAGGGCGAGCCTGCCCGACCAAAGGCGCTTGTAATCTTAATTATATATTACAAAGTGTTGTGGCTGCGGGGAGGGCGAGGAAGGGGGCCAGCGGGGGGCCGTTGTTTTGTCGTCAAAAGTAAGCAGGAAATGAATGAATTTTTCAGTAGCATAATCCGGCAATGTGCCAATGCGTGCCACGCCCAACCGCTGCGGTCGCCCCCCTACAGCCTAAGTCGTGCCGACCGCCACGCCCCCGGCCCCTCACTTGTCATAAAATATTGTCTGGTGAGAAACGGAAAACTTTTCAATGCTCTGTGGCCCGAACAGCGCTTGAAGAAGAAGACAAAGAAGCCAGTCAGCAGCCAGCCAGCCAGCCAGCAGCCACGCCCGCCGCCTCCCCTGCACCACTCAGTTAGTGTAAGACATTGAAGTGTATAAGAATAAGTGTTGGGATTAGGCGCTTGACTTGAAAATTTTATAAAACAAAATTTTTGCATAAGCTCTGGCGATGGTTCCACAGCTCCGCCGCTCCATCGCTCCACAGGGGCTGGATGGGGTGGTGGGCCAGCCACTGTGGTTGCGACAGCTAAGCGCGTTAGCTGCTCAAGGATTTAATGGAAAAGCGCGCGCGTCCTCCGTTCTTGCCTTCGCCTCCCCGTCCGCCGTCCGTGCCCTCGCCGCAGGCCACTGGCAACGGGGTAAATCACGCATTTAATTCCAAAACATTTAACAGTTTTTGGCTCTTATCTAATATTTTACAAACCATTTATATGATGATTAGCGCAAAGTGACTGCGGCGCTTGCCACGCCCGCACAAAGTGGGCGGCAGGCGAGTTAAAAAGTGGCGAGCGGCAAGTGAAAAATGGTAAATACTTTGCGTCTTTGACTCCACGGCGAATGCGCGAGCCGGCTTGGCCTTCCCTCTGCAATCGATAGGAGAGGGTCGCCGAGCTGGGAGCTGTGCGCTCTATCTACCAGGGTATCGCCTGGTCGAGCACTGCCGCCCACACAGTCACACACTGCCAGCCACCAGCCACTTGCATTAGTTTCAATTTGTGCGGCGCATTAATCAGCATTCGATTTGAATCTCATTATCGAGCCGGCGCTCCGCCCACAACCGCAGTGGCAATAAATTCGAGCGAGCATCAAATGTTGGGCAATTTTTTGTTGTTGCTGCCCCATTTCGCAGCGGGAAGCTGTCGCAGCTCTTAATATGCCATCATTACTTAGGGCAGAGATCCTCAGCCGCTCGGGGACCACCTAAATTAGTATGCGAAGGCATGGAAATCATTACGAGCAGGCAGGTGGCTGCATGTGTGTGTGTGTGTGTGTGGCTGTAACTGTTACTCTGTGGGTGTGTGGGGGGGGGGGGGGAGGGGTGCATTCGTGGGTGTCACTAATTAAATTATACCCACAGCAAGCAGATAGCTTTTGACTGAACAGCGTCCAGCAGCTGGCCGCTCTCTTTGTTGTGCGGGTGTGCGTGTGTGTGGGTGTGTATTACCGCAGGTGTAATTAAAACGCACCTAATGCAATAAATTTGTACCTGCTTTGTGTTCCGCTCTCATGTATAAGTAATTCGAGTTCATTATCAGCCAGCGTCGCCAGTGACAGTCACCGCCAACAAGCAGCGGCCAGTGCCCATTTGAGGCCCATGGCCAAGGGGCAAACGACTTTTGGGGTTAGCTGGCCATCAGATGTTCTTCGATAAAAATTATAGACTAGTTGAAAGTGCGGTCTGCCTCCATTAGGCTGCTTAACGGCCGAGTTGTCCAAAAGCTGCCAGGAAGCCCGACGAGCTGAAGGACAAGCTTCGACTTGGGGGAATGCCGAACAGGGGATACTCTGCAGCATGATCATCAGAGGGATATACCTTCATCTAGCTTCATCTAGCTTCATCTAGCTATACCTTCATCATCCTCCTCTCCTCCTCCTCCGCCTCTCCTTCCAAGAGGTTGTGTGGAAATAAATACTTTTCCATTTCCATTTCCATTTGGGCTTCGGTTTTTTAATTCGTCGGAATTGCCGACCTACGAGCCAGGCCAAGATGTGGGCAGCGAGCCCGGGGGAAGGCAGAACTGAGGACTTTCGGGCCCAAGCAATGGGTTAAATCGCTTGTAATTACGCTACATAAATTTTAAATAAGTATCCGTTTCTTTTCGCTGCTCGCTGCGTTCTCCTTCCCGCACGGACGCAGGATACGCGCCTCGTCCCTCGATGTTGGCCTTTGTGTGTTAATTGTGCCGGTCGAAGCGACTTTGGCTGCCAGTTTGCGGTTGGCTCAGTTCAAGCACAATGCCAATTTCGAGCTTCATGTACTTTAGCCCGGCCTGACCTTTCGCATTTTTTATGCATGAGCCGCTTGGCGGGACGAATCGAAGGGGCGGGGCCATGTCGCTTTGGCTTACATGCTAATTGTAGCCAGAAATCCTGTTTATTGTGTGCACATCAAACTTTTAGTGTTGGTAAGCGGCTTAGTATTCAAATTGAATGTAATACATTTTGGCTAAATTGCATGCGAGCAGGTCTTAACGCAAAGTCCCGGGATTTCGCCTGACTTAAGCTGCCATTCCGGCAGCTCGTCCCCCCGCGGCTGCCACTCTCCACCTCGATTGCGAAAGGGTTGCGAGTGCTCGCATCGAGAGGGTCAGCCATGTGGGTGAGCACTCCTAGGCGAATGCGGGAGTTAGCATCTAATATGTCAGGGCTTATGTGCAGCTCATCGTGGCCATTATCATTACCGTAATGTTTTCCATCGCGTTGCCTTATCTGAAAAGTGTGTGCTCCTAATCAGCTTAAAGCTATAGCTGAAGCCCGAAGTAACCTTGAATCGCCCTGTATCAGAGCATAGGCACTCTGAGGCATGGCCAACAGATTTGCGCTTCTGAGGATGCAGTAAGGATTGGGCTAAGATAAGGACGAAGCCCGTTCCAGCAATATATTCAGCCTCCTTAATACCTGACCCTTGCGGATATTGACGATAATGATGATGATGAGAATGCGGTAATAATGACCATCCCAGGTCAGTTCGGATGATGGCGATGCTGGCGATGATAATGGGGAGTGCAATAACCGTATTGACTTGAGTTCCTGATCATCCCTTGGTGATTCGCCTACACCCCATCGGGCCGGAAAGCTTTTTAATTATTTGACGCATTTGCATAATTAATTCACAAAGCATTTGTCTGGCAGTTGACATTCCATTCGCGTAGACAAATGGCTGCCACTCGCAGAGACAAAGTCGCGATTCGCGGGCTTACTTAATTTTCTTAGCAAGTTCACCTGTTCCCCTGACAGGGACGTGCCTTGCGTCTGTCCAATGAAAATGTTTTAAATAATCACATTAAGCATAACGTCTCCACTCACTCACACACACGTGGCCGTATAAAGCGCATCAATTTCATGCCTTGAACAGGAATACTCAGCGTAAATAAATACATGTGGGCGGCGACAGGGGGAAGGGGAAGCGAAGGAATGCCATCGCAAGGCATTAAAAATTGTTACGTATACGACGAGTGGGCGGCGCTCGGTAAAAGCGGATATTGATAAATTCACGGCAATCAATAAAAAGTGATAAATGACAATTGCGTGTAAGCAAGGACACACAAAAAACGCAGCAACGAAAGAGCGGGGCAGAGAGAGAGAGAGAAAGGGAGAGAGAGAGAGAGACAAATAAACGAAAAAGTAACGGGAATCAGAAATAAGCAAACATTGTACGGGCATAAATTTAAACTTAACGAGTGCCGCCGACTGGCGGGAGAGGCCCTTTTCGAGCCGTCCCCCCCCCCTTCCTCCGCGCATGGCGCCTTTCGCCCCTCCCAGGTGCCTGTCAGGCGTTAATTGCGATTGGTTGTTCGAGCCGGGCTTGACGAGGAGCTGGGCCCAGGGAGCAGGCAATGTTACTAATTGCTTTCTAATATCAATTTCTCAAATGAATTCGTTTGAAAAGCTTTGCGTGCCGGCCTCTGATGCGGATCTCTGCAGAAATGTCATGCGACAGGCTGCAGGTAGACCAAGCAGACTTCCAAATACCCTATTATCAGCGAGACACTCCGATTATCGATCCTTAGTCGCAACATTGACTCTGTCTCCTCCTTCCACATCGATTCTCTAAAGTATAACTCCCTATCTCTCTCCCCCTTCGCACTTTACTTTCCTCTCCTGCTGTTGTCTTATTGGCCATTGGCCTAATCTCATCTAATTCTCTAACTTGTTAACTGCCTAACGATCGAGACATAAACTTTTATTCTAGAGGGTATTTCACCTCGGCCAAAAATCCTGCATATATATTTGCTTTTGTTATGCCATATTGCTGGCCATTGTTGTCTCATGGCTGAGTGCATTCCTCTGCTGAACGAGGCGGGGCGGGGCCGAGTGCAGGGCGAGTGGCAGGTGCAGCTGCATTTGAAAATCCAGGAAAATTCTCGTTCTGTCGCTTTGTTGACACAAAAACCAGTTGCTGTTATCAAATTGTTAACTGAAATAGGAAATCTTAGTTATGCATTCGCCCCACATAGTTGTCCGGCTCCACACAGTTGTTCTTGCTGTAGCCATTGTTCGTTTGATGCAGGCCGAACGTCGGTGTGTGTGTGTGTGTGTGTGTGTGCGTGTCTTGTTTGGCATCATTACACGCGTTTGTTAACTGTGCCACGTCCTTTGTGCCCAGCTCGGTTGCCTGTCCTTTGTCCGGCGTCCTTTGTCTTTCTGAAATGGTCAATAAAATTGCCGTTGTGCGGCACTCGAGCGCAAAATGCTTTCACTTGGACAGTAGCAGCCCATATGCCAGGCAATCACAGTAAACATAACAGTAAAAAATTCAACAACCCACACTCGCACACACACGCACACACACACACACGCACACGCATGCATATAGCTGCATATATGCAGCCCAGCTCAAATTAAAAAGTCTTCTCCAGGCCTTCGCTCATTCATTCGATTTTAAGTGGTTGTGCGGGAAGGGAGGAGGGCCACAGAGTGGGCGAGCCAATTATGGAAGAACTCATGCAACACACACTCATGCACACATGCACACTCGCACTCCCGCATTTCATACGTGTTATAAGTTTGCCATTCAGGGCAACATTTTGATTCGGATCGACTGTGTTTCTGGCTGCTTTCTTTTTGTTTATTTTCGTTTTCGTAATTGTTGTTTTATAATAGTTTTGATTGGTGGACTTTTAATGGGGCGTGGTTACATGAATTTTCAATAAGCCAGCGGGGCAGCAGAGCATAAGCAGGAGGGCGTGCAAGGAAAAGGGTGTAATGCCCAGCCCCGAATATTCTGGAGAGCTTTCGAATAATTTATTGCCTACCTTCAGGCGCGCCCATGCAATGGAGCACATTCGAATCGAAAATACTATAATTAAAATATGAAATTTACAGCAATTTAGGCGAGTGTGGACAGCGAATCACAATCATAGATTTCACAGCAAATAAATAAAAACAGGAACTAAAAGCTTTCGAAGTAATCTCTTGGTCCAGCTTTATTTCTGTGCATTCGCCGTCCCAGGGGATCGTCCGTGTTTATTCTATTTTATCTCGAATGGTCATAGAAATGCTGTCAGCGAATTGCTCGATAATTGAGACATAGACGCAAACGCGAAGGCCAGAGCAGGAAAAAATAAGGGAAGCCGGCAACAGCAAGCGATACACTTGAGTCGGGAAAACTGTCACACACACACAGAGCACTGAGAGAAATACTCGGGTATATACACCAAGAAGGTCAGACCTATCAATGATCGGAATGCCCTGCTTTTGCTCGGTGCACATGTAGACATTGTTGTGGTCGCCGCCTGTTGGCCAGCAGCCATTTCGGCCCGTCCTGTTGGCCGAAAGCAAAGGACACTTGAGCTGCAAAACGCGCGATAACCGTAAAAGTGTAGACAGAGAGCGAGTCGGAAGGGGGAGAGTGAAAACAGAGGGGGGAGTGAGGGAGAGCCTGCAACTTTACTCCGTTGTTTATTTTGCGCCTCGACCCGCCTGCCCGCCTGCCCGCCTGCCCGCCGTCTCCCGAGTGCCTCGTGCACCAGGCTCTCTCGCTTCCCTCGGGCGTAACGTCTTTTGACACGTTTAATGGACTGCCTGGGCTCGGGTCGGCTCGCCTCGGCTGCTGCTCCTGTTGCCTCCGCATTGCGGCCAGGTGCAGCCGCTGCGCCAGCTGCAGCAGATGTCCAGCCTGCAGGTAGCCGGCCGTCCACGCACTTTGATTTTGCATTCCCTTTTGCCGTGTCTTTGGCTTTTTGAATGTTTAATGGGGTTCCTGCACTGCGAAAAGTTTCCCAAGTCCTCCTCTCGGCCTGGGTCGCCTTTCCCGACTGCCCCTCGGCGTAAGTCCTGCGATTACTTAGCGGCCGCTCTCGCGGCTTCTATGCGACCACAGAGAATGACAAAACAGTTGGCCCAACTCAGACTCCGTCATTATGAATGCATTGCTTGGGGAGCCTTTTCCATTTGCACACTCCGGTCCGAGACGTGGCACAGATCTGGCTGCAGCTCAGCGAAGCTTGGCCACCCAGCACACTTATTTGCTGTGATCAGATTCGCTCTCTCTCTCCCCTCTTGCTCAGGCAAAGTCTGTCCCTGTGATTATGAGCTCGTGCACGAATCGCTCCAGCAATTGTTCGTTAGGCTGCTTGGAAGTTCCTGGCCTCCTTCCCTCTCTGTCCATTCCTCTCTCCAATCGCTCGCCATCTCTTTCGCTCTGCTGGCTGCCCTACTGCCGCTTTGTTTTGGCAGCGGCTCGCTGTGGCGCGACTTCCTCTTGGCTTTGTTGCCGCTCGCTGATGAGCCGCACGGCAATGAGCAACTGCCACGCCCCGCAGCACTTCTGGCAGCACACATGCCGCCCAACAAGGCCAGCGATGACAGCGACAGGAAATTGTCAACAATAGCAAACCGCGCTGTCTGCGGATAATTTGGACATTGGCGTAGGGCGTCGCTTTGCATGTGTATGAGACTCTCTCTGTGTGTGTGTGTGTGTGTGCGTTGGCTTTAAGCTGGAGTTGAAGTCAAGCTGCAGCTGGCAAAGTGATTTATGAGCTTTTGTGTCGCACAATAAAATGGCAGATCTTTCATTTCATTTGCCATAATCGCATCAATATTTGCTATCTGCAGGCCACAAGCACTTCCGGCGCACACAGCGAAAGAGCGAGAGAGAGCGAGAGGGGGAGAGAGCGTGTGCGGGTGTGTGTGAGTGGCAGGAAGCGGGGCGGGGAGGAAGAGCAGGAGCTGGTACTAATGCACTTCACTGATTTAGTGTTTGCGACATTTCCTGCATCCCTTTTTGCTGGCTTCCGCTGAGCTGGCAGCAATTGTTGCTGCTGTTGCTGCTGTTGCTGGCGCTGGCAGCCGCCGCAGCAGTGTCATCATGTCGTCCTCTTCAGAGCGCCATAATATCATCGTCTGACCGCGCGTTCATTCTCGCACGCTTTTCACACTTTCGCTGCGGCTAACTGCCCAGCAACAGCAACTGTTGTTGCTGCTGCAGCAGCAGCAAAAAACTGTCTGACCATGCCACACTTTGCTGCGGCCTTTTCGGTTATCCTTTGGCTATTAAAGCGTAATTGACACTTGCTCCAGTTAGCCAACAGTTCGTTTTGCTATTGTTCCCCCTCCCTTCGTCCCTTTCCCGTTAAGGCTGGCAGCTGGAATGAAAGCCATTTGATTAGTTGGAGGAAAAGGGAATGGGAATGATATGTGTAAGTATTCCAAATTAATTGCAGCTCTGTTGGATTCGAGAGGGCCACGTCAAACAGTCTTTGAGCAGCATTAATAAGCATCGTGTACTGTCATCTCATAATGATTTCTGATCGTCAGTCAAGCACAAACGTTGCACCTGCAGCCTCCGCTCCCCCGGCAGGATAAGCCGGGACCTCAAAGGTAGCTGCTCAACGTTTATGCTCATGTTTTTGCCGGAGCTGCACGGCAGCCGGGTCTTCGCCTTTGGCAACAGCTGCAGCTGCAGCGGACGAAAGAGGAAATAGCAGCAGCAGGAGCAGCAGGAGGAGCAGCAGCAGGAACGCAACGAACCTGAAAACCGTATCAATTACTTATCGAATCGAGCAAAACCCAAAAGGACTTTGACTGTGCGTGTGTGTCAAACTATCTGCAGCTGCATAAGCAAACATAAATGAAATGTCAATGTAAACAACACGCAGAAAAATGAATTTTTAATAAAAAATATGCACGACTGGAGCCGGCGAGGTGGAGTGGCCAGGGGGCCGGGGAGGAGCCTGGGGCGGGCTGTGCAGGCTGCATACATCAAGGCGCTTGAGTGGCACAGCAGCAAGAAGAAGCTGCTGCTGCTGCATTGCAAATGCATAAACACAGTTTGATGTTATTCCAGGGCCAGCTGCTACCTATAGCTACTCCGGGCCAGACCAGGCCCTCCCCCCTCCCCCTGCGTGGCCTGCAAGCCAACTCGCGCTCAATCCCAGCTGACACATGTTGCAAGTGGAGGGAGCGGGCAGCAACATGTCGAGCTCTCCAGCCATGTGTGTGACAGGCTGCAAGTAGAGCATCTGCCAGTCGGCTAGCTCTCGCCACATTAAATATTCAAAATATTGTAAGCGTCGAACGCGAACTGCAAAGCGAATTTCTTCGCAGCATTCGATGTGCATAATTTCCACTTCGATTTGTGCACTGCAAACTGTCGCATGCCCCTCCCCCGCTCTCTCTCTCAGCGTCTGCCCGCAGCTTGCATTATTTATAAGCTGCGTTCTGTTTGCTCAGCAAATTTAACTGCCTATTAATAATGCAGTTTTTACTGCTGACTTGCTACTCAGCCAGCCTTCTGTACAGTCGCCAGAGAGCATATATGTATATGGCTATATACAGTATATATACTGTATCTGCGATGGTCTGTCGTGTCTGCCTTTAGTTTCGCTCAAATCTCGACTGTCAATAATTTTGCGATTATTCTCCGAATTATTCC
>JABVZY010000326.1:373300-386807 GCA_020883555.1 Drosophila nannoptera | reverse complement strand
TTGCGCATATTTCATTTATAATCACTTTGTAAACTTTATGTTTGCCCAACCATAAACAGCCTTTAAAGTAAATATTGAAACATTTCCCTCTCTTACTGTTGTTGTTATTGCTGTTATTGCTCTTTGCTCTTGATGTACGCTCTCGCCCGAGAACAGACAGCCAGCTGCAAGAATTTATGCACAAACACACACACACACGCATAGATATAGACGAGTGGAAGCGGCTGTCTGGCGTGTGTTTAATTTGAGTTCCTTTTTTGTTGTTGTTGTTGTGGCTATTGCCCCTAATTCATTTGCAGTTGGTGTAAGCTGATACGAGCTGCACTTCCAGTAGCTGTTATTCGGTTAAGTTGTTGCTGTCAATGCAACGTTTACACGATGATTGACTGCTGCTGATTGCTTATCGCAATCTGAAACAACAAATGGGAATCGAGATATTTCTCTGTTTGCTGCAGATAGTAATGCATGTGTATTCAATTGTTTTTCGATTTGCAATTACTTGGCGTATAGTTCGAAGTGAGACTTGATCCGATAATCATTATACATATGACATATCATGAATGGCAGCGCATGAACGTTGGGCCCAAATTAGGGGCTGCTGGCGCGTGTATTGGTGAGCGCGCGTGCTGCTCCGCTCGCCAATAAACGGCGTAAATTGTCTATGCCTCAGCAATGTTGCTGTTGTTGCCGCATTGCGCGGCAGCATTAAATATTGCTTACACTTCTGAATTAATGAATGGACTCAACGAATGCGCATTTCTGTGTCAAGTTTGCCAGCCAACTGCCAACTGGCCTCAATTCCATATTTATGAGTTGAAAGCATTGTTGCTGCGAATTACCTCAAAGAACGATTGCCTAATGCGCATTAACAACGCATTTCGAAAAGTAAGGCCTCATAGTATGAGTTGCACTATCAACCACGATGGCACGATCGTCTTCGAGTGCCATCTCTAGCTGTCAATCATTGCGCATGCAAAGCACGCATCACAGTTTGAGACTCACTGAGCAGCGAAGTCGCGACGTGCCCAGCCCAGCCGGAGCAGACAAGCGACGACGCTTCCTCTGGCTACAGATAGTAATAAAAAAAACACAACAAACAGCTACATATAGATAGATGTATATACATTACAGCAGCACTAAAACTCCAACAATAACAACAACAGCTACTATTACACACATTAATATACACACAAGCTGTCGCAGAGCACACGACAATTTGGGTCCCTTTCCCCCCTGCCGAACGAACATGGTTTTGTACCAACAACTTGGATTCTTATGTAGCCGCTTACCTTTTACGGCAGCACGGCAACACTGGCAGCAACAGCAGCTGTAACCGTCACTGCGCAGCTGCCAATGTCGTGACCACTACTTTTCGTAATTTCTTGCACACTTACTACTCCTTTTCTGGCAGCAGGCAGCTGCTTGACTGTCAGTGTTGCTGCTCTTTCCCATTGTTGCTACCTTTTCCGCAAATTTTCTTATTATGTTCACTATTTAACTTGTTTAGCTCTTCCTTTTGCAGCTTGCAATTATTTTAAGCAATTTCCTGCACGTAGTCGGACGCTTATGCCGTCTGACTGCAACTGCACTCACTGGTGCTGTTGTAGTTGTTTTTTCCTATTTTCGAGGCTTTTGTCTCCTCGCTGTTAGGTTTACGTGACATTCGGCTTAATCACGTGCTGTGAGTGCAGTGAAAACGAAATGACTTTAAATGAAGGGCAAAGGAGGAGAAGGAAGCGAGGGCGGGCAGCGCTAAGAGAGACGGCAGTCAGACCACAACAACAAATCGTTTTAGGATACGATGACAGTCAGCCGACCAAATACGCGCTCCCTCTCGCTCTCTCTCACTCCAGCCAACGTTGCTTATTCGCTCTTTCTCCCCACTCAACCATCCCGGAGGGTTGCTGGCAAGAGAAGAGAAAAGAAAAGAAGGAAAAAAATTCTTTATGGCTCTCATTGATTTCTTGCTCCCAAGTGGATATATGAAGCCCGACCGCTTTACAAATGATTTTGCCACCTTTTGCCAGTGGTTGGAGGGTTGTGGACTTAAAGAGCCACTGCTCTTCTGCTCCTGCTCCTTCAGCTTTGTTGCCACAACTTTTTCGCAAATATTTAGCAACAAAAGCATCTTTATTATACGCCGTCTTCCCCTGGAAGGGGCGAACTCATAATGATGTTCACACCAGAAAGACCCATCGGCTTTAATTGCTAATTAGTCACGCCCACGCACCCACATTCTCGGATACGCGTACACACGCACATGGACACTGAAATGGTCTTGCGATGACTCAATTGGAAAGCCGGCAGAACGCACTGAACCCCGAAGAAAATTCGAAATCGAGGCAATAAATTTCAACTGCAGTAATACCCTTTACTACAAAAATTAATAGAGATTCTTAATCATATAGTCATTAACAAGATTGCTTTTGCACAGCAGCAAAAGAGGAATGCCTTGGTTTTAGTCAACTGGAAAAACCAAACATAGCTTCCGTATGTGATATAAAAGCATAATTCCATTGATAAATGAATGAAATATTAATGAAGTACTTTCGTACCCTACGTGTAGCTAAAGGAAAAACAGAACAAAGAACATGGGAATTAGGAAAAGGAGAGAACGTTCACAGCTGAAAATCGACATCCTCCATTGAGTCTACTTATTAAAACAGATGGTCCGCTCAGCAGGGTAGTTCGGTGGGTGGGAGTATATGCAGGAGTATATATATATTTTTATATGTGTGTGTATTGACTGCATTTTCGGGCAAAACAAAAACGAAAGTTGGCTGAACTTGAAACAGACAGGAGAAACGCCTGGAAAAAAACCCACCCGAAATACGAATAGTGCAGAATGCAAATGGACAAGGAAACGCAGCAAGCGGTAAAAACAGCTGCCGTAATTACGGTCCTTTGAGCGAGAGAGACAAGCAGCAAGGCGAGAGAGCAGCAAGCGATGAGAGTGCGGCAAGTGCGTGCAAACGCAATAAAAAGTCATAAAAACCAGCCGATGGAGATGGACAAGGAAAAGAGGAGGAAGTGAAGGAAGCGCTTAGTGCAGAATATGAAGGGAAACGGGAAAACCGGTAAGAACAGATGCATTAACAATACTCCTACACCAAGGAGAGGGTAGATGGAGGCAAGTGCGTGCGAACGCAATAAAAAGTCATTTGGCATCTGAAGAGGGACACGCCAAAGCGATGAGACACAAAGAGGAAAGTAAGCATAGTCAGAAAGAGAGTGCATGAGCCAAGCAACGAGAGAGAGAGAGAGAAAGAGACTAAGCATGCGACGGGCTGCTGCAAATTATTGATTTTCGTGCGAACAAAAGGAGATTTTAGCTCAAATATGAATTCTTAGCCGCACCCACCGAGTGGATGGTGGGTTACTCATTTATAACTCACCTGCAATGACGGTATCCGCGAGGCTGAATTTATTGCCCGTTTTGGGAAAATCCTTCAATTTGCGATTGGTCAGTATCAGCTCGCCACTGAAGTGCGCTTCCTCTAGGATGCGCTCCAGCGAGCGCGTCAGCTGCGAGTGCCCCAGCATAGGCGACGAACCGCTCATAGAGGCAGGCGAAGTGGTGGACGCGATGAGGCTACCTGTGCCGCCACCGACACTGGCGCTGTGCAGGCGTTTGTACACCGTGGCTGCCATGCTATATGTCTGCCCGTGGGTCTGTGTGTGGGCGTGGTAGCAGCGACGGCTTCACACACACAAACAACTGGCGGACTAGCTACAACAAAAGCTGTTATCTACAAAAGTAGAGGACCTACTAAATGCGTTAGCATTTTCCGACTTTGGCAGCAGTTAAAAACTCATTGATAAGATTTCCAAGAAACGGTTTTTCTATGCGGCTTTTGTCTTCTACACGCACACACACGCGCGCGCGCCCTCTCACGAAGACACAAAAACAACCCGACAACAAAATCAAGCGGACGGCAGCGAAACTCAAACGCACGCAACGAACTAAAAAAAATACTGGAGCGTCAACCTAGCAGTGTGACCGAAGAACACAAACCGAAAAAATCATAACTTCACTGTATCTAGTATTTTACTAGTATATTCCCTAAAATCTGCACTTTTTAGCTTTTTAGTTCAGTGGTAATTTATCGATATAAAATTTCTTTACACTGTCTCAGGTAGATAGATAAATATATACAGGTAGATAGGAATATATATATACATAGATGTATATATTGCATGGATTTTATTGATGTAGCAATAAAGATATAATCGATAACTTGGCACCTATCGATAGCTTTATTGCAGCGAATTTTGCCCATCACTAGTGCAACAACACAAATTCCAACACAGCCAAAATAAAATATTATAAACGAATCCAAAAAATTTTCAAGAACGAATAAAACCTGATCAAAATTGTGTTGATGTAAACGAGTTATAGAATTAGAACGTGTTCGTTACCGTCGTAGTACATTGTTGAACGTTATCTTATCGTAAGCGTCGAAGCTGGCAAAAGTCATCGCGCTTCTATCTATGTCAAACGGAACGCAGGCAACTACAACAACTGCAACAACATTGCTCTCAATGCCGCGCTACAACAACATCAATAAATAAATTAAATAAACATTTGTGAATGTATTTGTGTATAAAAATATGTCTCCCCGTGCATAATTAATTCAAGGTGTCAAGAAGCTGTCAATTCCGCATAGTTCAAATTGTAACGTAAAAAGCGGTCACACTGAAAGCAGCACCAAAAAAGCAGTGATTATATTTTTTTGTTTGTTTTCGTAAGTTGAAAATAAAAGCAAAGAAAAAAGAAAAAATTCAATCAGCTGTTGGTCGTCGTGAATTCAAGCTGTTGAGAGTGCGAGCGAGATAGCTTGCATGCGCGCCAAAACGCTAATGCAGCCGCACAGTGGTGCGCATGATTCAATACTTCAGTAAAAATAGTTGAAATTTGATCGCTGTTTCCAGGTAAGTCATCAGCACTTAATTTTATAATTGGCTCCATCTTTAAAAAGAAGATTTGGCCGTTTTTCAAAGATAGCTTTTATATTACCGTTAAACGTTTTTAATACGCGTGTGAAAAAGTTAAAAAATAAGTGCAAAAAATGAGCGAAACAGCAGAAAATAGTGCAAATGTAGATGCAGCAGAAGCTATCATTGTGACAAATACAACGGAATGTTCAATGGAACCGCCAGCGGAGGCTACTCCTGCGTTAGCCGACCCGGGGTCGAAAATCAAGCCACCCACTAGATCAAATATACCCATGCCAACCTCAGGCGGATCTGCCGTCACGCTCATGCCGTCAAAAATGAAGCCACCCACCCACTACGGCTCGAAGGACTCTGTTTCGAAAAGCGGAAGACTCTGCTGTTCACACACGGCGCCCAAGGCCGGCCCACCGCCCAGAGGTGAGTTTGAATATTTTCCCTCTTAAGTTAGACTAAGCTTAAGTAGCTCTGTGTTAGCCGGTTAAGTTGTGTAATGATGATCGTAGAGCTCCTAGGCACCCACACGAGCGATTTCTCATGATTCAATAGATCTAATCCGAATTTATGGGCTGTGCCCACGCGACTCATCTCCACCTTCGAAGCAGCAATTATGACTTGAGAATTTCGTTGCGCTGACATTGCAGTGCCCGAAACCCGTTAAAACTAGTTTCGAGAATGCGAGAATTTTCTCCGCTTGGTTCGGAGTGTCTGGCTTCTTTCTGCCCCTCTCTCCCAGCTTATTCATCCAATTATCAAAGCTAAAATCAGAATTTCGAATGTCTGTCAACTTCATTTGCAGAATTGTTTTGATTGGTAAACAAATGAGACGCTAATTAGCCAATTAAAGAGCAGATAAACAAACAGAGCTCCGTCAAATTGTTTACTCTATTCCGCCCACTCACAGTTAAACAATTGCAATTGACTTCATTCCGCAAGAGTCTCTGGCGAAGGCCAATTAAATGAAACGCGTTGTCTTTTCCATTGAATTGGACACTTCATTCACATAATTGAGCCAACCCGCAACCGCTCACGTACCAACCTAGTAACCTATATATATACCCTATATACACGTATAGATTTACGTTTATTTGTTTATGTTTGCACTCGCTGGAGTGCTGTGACCGATCTTCATCGTATTTCCTATAACTATTTGAGTGCGATGCAACCGCAGGCTCGCGACAGTGTCTGCTTTCAAGCGGGCTGGTTGAGAATGCTCGCCTGATAGATACCCTGGAGTAAGCTGCGACGACTTTTAGTGTGAGTAGTTTGGCTGAGCCTGACTTATTTTGACTGACTTTGATAATGATTATCCTAGACTATACTACACCGTTTCCTATGCTCGGGTAGATCACCGCAATTATTTCAAGTTGATATACCCCGTGCCCTGCGAAGGGCTGCTTCTAAGCACTCAAAAGTGAATCATGTGCTACCTGTCATTTATCTCTCATTTATCTCCGCCTACCAGCAAACGCCCTGCCTGAGTATACCTCGCCCCTCCCCAGCCTGCCTCGCCCTTCATTGCCCGCTTAAAAATTGTGGCAGTCATAATTGAATTTCGTGTTCGGATCTGATGACACACGAATCGTTCTTGCTGCTCTTTCTATATAATTTTCGTCAATTTTTGCACTGCGCATTTCACACGCGCACACACGCATGCAAAGATAGAGAGAGAGGGAGAGCGACAGGGAGGCTGACCTTGCCCCTGTCACATCCTCTCATCTCCCATCGTTTCGTCTTTCTGTTTTGCACTTTCTCGTTCGTGTTTTGTTTTCTAGTTGAGCGCTCGTGGACGAGCTTATGTCATTTTATTGATCTCGATCGGTAACAAGCGTGCTCTTTATAATGAACATCCAGGAGTGTTCCAGGCGAGAGTGATCGACTAACGAACTACCCTGCAGTCAATTTAGAACTCTGCTCAATCAACCAACAGTTGACGGCCAATAACTATCTACTCTCTCATGAGCCAAGGGTATCGAAGCTCATTTGTCTCGAGGCCTTAGATTGGTGTGCAAGCAAGCCCCGAATGGGTGGGCACATCTGCGATCGGTTCCACTCTGAATGTCAGCAAATATGACCTCTACTGATTGGCTTTGTATATTACACATTCTCAATTGCCAGGCAGAGCAATGTTTTATCCTCTGTGCATCTCACTCTCAGAAACGACATTCGCTTTGGCAGCGATAAGAACTAAAAGCCAAAAGTAATTTAGCTTCAGACTCTGGAGGCGCCACGATCATCAATCAGGGTGCGCACCCATTTTCAATTGAGGGGCGTGCATTTGGAGTGATCGAACTGGAGATACCCTCCAATTGTTAATTTTCCTCGTATTCAAAATATTTGTACCTCCATCAATCATCTCCGAATGGAAATTGGTTACAAAGGGGAAGGGAAAGCCATGGAGGCGTTGGGCAATGGTGCGACAACCCTGGCAGAGTCTCACGAAGAGACTGCCAACGCTCCGGTTTTGTTTGCAGAAATTAAATTTAAATGCGCGTCCGTATTACGAGCTATATAAAAAATAATACAAAATAACTTTACGGTCTTTCGTGTCGTCGTTTATTCAATAAAAACACTGTTGCCACACACATGAACGGCAACACTGCGCTACAAAGCTAGGTACGCACAGTCCCACTCGCTAGGGTGCAGAGGGAGAACGGGGAGAGAACAGAAGCGACAATGAAACTGAAATAAAAACATCTTGTACCGCGAACAAGGCACATGCCAGAACTTGTACCATTTGGTACATGACGTACCGTAGCTGGAGTAAGGTACCAACTGTTGTACCTTATGTACCACGTGTAAGCACGCTGCAAAGCTCGGTTCGCACGTTCACTCGCTCTCTCTCGCACTCGCGCTCTTGCGCTCACTAGCACGAAAGCTCGTTTTTGCCGACTTACCGCAAGTTCGCGAAACTTTTCGCTGCTCAGTAACTTCAGCGACTTTTTGCGAGACGGACGCGTTTCTTGGTTCACCTGCTTTATGGAAGCGGGCCGCTTCACTGGCTTCAACTGAACGATACGTCTATATACTGCATTATATAGTGGATTCGCATTAAGCACTCAAACCAATTCCCATTGGTCTGCCGAAGCTCAATATATTCGTTGTAGCAATTTACAAAAGGTGAATTTCCGCTAAGTGTGAACAACTAATTTAAAAGTATATATAAAAAAATTATTCAAGAAAAGTAAAAGTTGTGGACCCTTTTATACAGTTATTGTTGGTGCTGTTGCTGTCCTCTGTGCTGCCCTATAAGGTGTGTTCCAAGTGCTGTGAAATAGGCATTCATTTTACCGGCATGTGCAGTAGAGCCTCGTTAAGGGAGACATTCGCTAATAGTTTGGAATTTCTGTGATCGTGCGCAAAAGTCTTGCTTAGGCAGGCTTCACTGCACCCGCATACATTTCTCGCATATGTAATTGTTTCACTGGCTACTCTGTCGTGTTCCACATAAATATTAACCTTGAGCTGATTCTTGTTGTACCAGCTGTCTTTACACAGACATTTTATTTCGAAATATATCTTACATTTACTCAGTTTGCTTTGGATAATAATAGTGATACAACAGAAGACTGCGCTGAGCTCCAGTTACAGAAAAATTGCCACATTTTAACTGGAAGTACTTTTCCTCAACCTATTTCCATAGCCTTCTCATTTGATTCAACCTCTATGAATCAATGCAAATGCCAAGCAAACAGGTTATATTTATTTTGTTGTATTTCACGAAAATTTGCCACTTTAAACAATCCTTCTCTCGCCCATTATATTATCGCTTCGATAAGATAATCGTAATTGGCAGCATTTAGTTGCTTTTTTTTTTTGTTGCCATATCTGTTTCTAACAGATTTCTTATCGAATAATTTATATTTACGCCAGATTCTGTTCAAGTTGAACTATTTAGTTTTTTTTATTAAATTAATAGAATTCTTCAGTTTTAAATGTCTTTTTTCCGCAGCATTTTTGCGGTATAGCAAAGTTCCAGAAAAATCCGCTTGAATTTGAATTTCTGCTCTATTCTCTTACTCAATTCTGGCTGTGTTTGGGCCAGACTTTAAATGGGTCAAATACGTTTGCTCGGCCGCTGTCTCCAGTCTGTCTCCAGCATTGAAAGTCGAATGATTAACCTTAGCCGAGCCGTCCATAGACTTTAAACTCAAAACTACAACAAAGTGAATGCGACAATAGCACCAACCGGATTTTGCTGTATTGAAATTTGCGGTTAACCGCTAATTAAGTATAAATAATGTATTATTGCTTACCTAAGTTTTGACTGCATCCGAAAGACAACAAACGAAGCGAGAAAAGCTTGAAAGCAAGAGCCCTGCGAAATGCCCTGAAAAGGGCATAGGGCTAAGTCGAAAGGTGAACGAATTCTCTTAAGCTTTGTATTGAGTAATTCGCCTCTTTCTATATTTGCTCAAATGATTCTCAGCGTAAATATTAATCTTAATTATGAAATAGGTCCGACAAACATTTATATTTATATATATATATATTGTGCCAACGTTTGCTTTGCATACAGTCAATTCATTGAATAAATTTTAGCAGACTTTTGGCACTTGCTTTGACGCATTTTGGCCAAAACGATTTACTTGCTAATACCAAATGCAAATCAGTTGAGACTTTCTATTGTGCGTTGGGCTTTCTTTCTGTCGACTTGGCCAAATCGTCTTTCGCTGCTTAGAGACCTGCTCCACAGTTCCCTCCGAGCCGGAACCTCAGCATTTAACGGGACAATTGCTTTGCCGATTCGTTGTTGTTGTCATAGGTATTTTATCAGCAAAAAAAATAATTTTTGTACTCTTTTTTACGGTTTTGTTGCTGATAACAGCTAACACACAAAACAGGCGCAATTTTTATTTCCATGCCGCCTCGTTGCCAGTCGAAATGAAAACATTTTCTATCCGAAAAGCTCAAAAGTTGGAGAAGCATGTCTACCTATGGGCCCAGTTAAGAGCCAGCTGTATTTTCCGTCAATCACAAAAAATATGATAGGGAAAATAAATAGAATAAAAATAACTGGGAATGCTCTATTCGGGAGTAACAAAACAGAAGTCTTATCTGGCGTGAGATAAGCCCAATTGATTCTCATAATTAGCTCCAACTTATCTCTCTCATTCTTTGAGGCTGAGAGCTCCATCCTCAACTCTCACTTCGAGTTCCAAGATTCGGCTACGTATAAAAATACATTTTTATGGGCTAGCTGTGAATCGAGTTCCAGCATAATTTGCTTCATAAATGAGAGATCCAAGCCGATAACCCAATGAGCTCACTTTGGTTACAAATTCCAATTCAAATCGAATTTTTTGAATACAGTTTTTAAGATAGAGCTATTTTCCATTACATTAGAAGCTCCCCTCTATTCATTCTGATGTTAAGAAAATTGATTTAAAATGTCTGTAGGCAGTGTCTACTGTATGTTCACTTACCTGCCACTGACTTTCTGCCACACCCACTCGCCAAGACGCCCACAAGACGTTACACAACTGTAACGCATCAATTGGATAAACTTTTTTACACATGTCGTAGAGACAACTTTTGCCCAGTTGTGGGCGTGTCCTTTGCCATATAAGCGAGCAGCGATAAAGTGAAAAAATCAAACGGTTCTGCGCATCTCTGAGCCGAAGTATTTCACATGGCAGCAGCCATATTTTGTGATCGATTGTGTTCTGGTCTGTTCGGCTCTTTACGAGTTTTCGTTTGTTTTTTCTGCGATATTCAACAATAGATTGTGGCGTCATTGCAAACTTGTTGCCGTTTGAACAGTTTGTTTACATATTTGTTGATTATTCCTATTGACTTTTGTAGTCATGAGCTCTAAGCTCGGCCAAGTTAGCTGCACTCGATGCCCACGCGTCGGTGGCGTATGAGTAACGTTTGCTGTAAGTTACGCATACGCCGCGTGAGCCTGCATTTACGTGTCATCAACTTGCTTCAATTTGCCACCGGCTCATTATGGCAATCAACTCACTTACTAATTGCACTTTACACGCCTCGAAATTGCGTTTGCTTTTTGCCATTTTCCGACGGCGTCTTTTACCTTTTTACAGCTGCTTTCGGCTGCCACATTTGGTTAATTAATTTTTATGAGCCACCAGGTTTGGGGCTCGCTGCTTGAGCAATATTTTGCATAAGCGAACGCGATGCACTCTCTCTTTCCCCTATGTTATAAGCTTTGCGGCAAAATGAATTATCATTTAATATTTTAAGCATTTTTATCTGTTTGTCATGGTTTTTGCAAAGGATTTTTTTTTTCTTGTTTGTTTGGTTTTTCGCTTCGTTGCTTTTCGTTGTTCTAAGCCGCGTAAACAAACCCATTAATGCATAAAGCGAAAAAGAAGGAAAAGACACGCTCAAGAAGAAGAAGAAGGGTTACCTGTACTCACCTGTCCCAAGCGGCTTACTAATGAATTATTAACCTCTGAGCCGGGTGGGTAATATGCCCCTTAATGGGCAAAGTTCTCTATGCCCCGGCCCCAGATGAGGCCAGCTGGAGACATTCGAGATTCTACTGAAGACTTCAAAGAGAGGAGAGCTGTGCACATATGTTTTTAGATGGCGAGCGAGGGTTGTTCGACCACTTTACAGTGTGAATCCGAGGAACTCCATGAACTAGCCATTTCCATTTTCCATTTCCTTTCGACTGTTGTCTGCCTTTATTCATTACGCTTCAAGTCCACCCTCGCACCCGCAGTTGCTTTAGCTAAGATTTGCCTAGACACATGCCTCATTTACAGCACTTTTCCGACATATTCACTTCCTTTGCCTGGGTCAAACTCCTCCTCCCCTGCCCTCAGACCAAGCAGCAATTTTAACCACTTTTTGCTGATGTTTTACTCGTTTGTATTATTAAGCGCACACTTGAGTGCTTTTAATTATTTTGCATGCGTTATTGTTCCAAGCCAGAGCCGCGGGCAAATAAATCAGCCCGGGTCTCGCTCAGAGACACTCGAAACAATTATCAACTCGGGGCAGTACACACTTTCGCTTAGCATGCAGCTAAAAGCAGGCCGGGGCAAATTCTAGGTCCAGCTTTGTAATTCTCATAGCTGTAGATCCAAGCATGTGACTTGAGGAGGTATAGCTGTAAAAGTTAGATCAATTATCGACTTATATCTGCAGAGCTATTTCCCGCATTTCATTTCCCTGCCTGTTGTGCCATACTGCAGTCTAAGACAAGTTCAAAGTTCAGTTATATCTGAAAAATCTACTCCAACGATCGACCCAATTCGTAGTCTCAATTTGTCTGCAGATGCCACGCCCCACAAAGCGAGTTTAATGTGTGTGGGTTGCACAATTTGTATCGACAGAGAGAAGCAAAAAATAAAGATCGAAAATAATTACAGATATTTTGCTATTATTTATGGCTACCGGCCAAAAGAAGCAAATTACTTCGGCTCTTAATTGTTTTTGGCCAAATTTGAAGGCTCTTTTCAATAATTTTTGGCATAAAGCACAAAGCGTAATTAAGTTGTTTTTTTGTGGCCGTTGCCGTGGCCGCTCTCTCAATCTGGCCAGACACGCGGCGGCTGTTTGCACATCTATCGGGCTGTACAAATAAATAATAAATAAATATGTATATATACGCAGATGTGTATATAAATATTATTATTATTAATGCTCGATCAGTTAAGCGGACAGCAACAGCAGACAAAAAGACGAGCTGAAAACACCAAAAGCCAGACATCTTGAATTCTACATTCAGTCGCCGTCTGTTGGTTGTCGCTGGACTCAAGCAGGGCAGCTTGAGGCTAGGCGACTCCACATACCCTGTATTTTCACTGCTCAGGCAGGGCATAGCGTACGGTTTGCACTTGCCGGCAAGCAATCACCTTTCCAATAGCCGTAAAGCCGGCAAACGTCAGTAGCCGGCTAAGATTTAGTTGCTGACTCCTCCATTCGATTCGACTTGAGTATATACTTAATAGGTCATTAAAATCGAGGCGTCGCTCGACTGTGTTTAAGCTGCTTGGTTGATGGATCACCCGGCGAGAAATAAATGCCAAAGATGATGCGCATGCGAGACTGCGGTATCTGCCAGATTCAAGTGTTTGCCGTTGACTGTCGATCGATTGTTGACAAAGTATCTACAGTTAAATATGCATGCGGACATTTAATTATCTTTGATAGACTGTCGCCAGCTGACGTCTGAGCTCGAGTATCTGTGAGCTATTTAAATGAAGCGACAGTCGCTATCTTCTACAGAGAGCTTAGATAGCTGATGACTGGCTTTACGATAGCCACAGTTGATGATGATGAGTTGATTGAGATTCTGAATCGAAAAGATTCGCAGAATCTTGAGAAATCTGGTTTATCTTCAGTAGGTTTTGAAAGAGCTCAGCTTGGATCTGCGGACTGCCTTGCCCTGCTCTTACCATCAAATTTAATTAGCCCTCCTCATATATGTTGATATCAGTAGCCAAGCCTTAAATTGGTCATTAAGATATTTATATATCTCCGATTTTGTGTGCCGCATGCATATTTATATTTTTAGCCCGGGCTACATTCACCTGTCCGAGCGTTTATATAACTCGCTTAACTGTGCAATTTGTTAACC
>JABVZY010000326.1:313980-327914 GCA_020883555.1 Drosophila nannoptera | reverse complement strand
AGCCCAAATTGTTTTGATTTGGAAACATTTCAAGGCCGAAATATTAACTGCAAATACAAAGGTATTCTCACTTTTAATGCAATTGGGAAATACAATTTTCTTGGCGACCGCCAAGACGCCTTTTGTGAGCGAAGACAATGACGATGTATACCAAAAATAATGCCCAATACGATACGAATTTTCAATTTCCGCGAAATATATTTTCAGAGTTGTTCGCTGAGCGAGCGGGAGAGACTGTTCAACAGAGAGAGCGAGAGAGAGAGAGAGAGAGTGATAGGGACGCCTGGTTTACACTTTGATTAATTCGGAACTTGACAAATTTGCATTTGCTGCACTCGACTCTACAGATGACCAGAGTTGCTTCTACGTGCGAGTGTGTGAGTGTGTGAGTGTGTGTAGCCAGCTGCTGGTGTGGCCCAGGCCAGAGCCAAGTCAGCCTCGGACATGTTATTTAAAAATAACATTTTGCGTAATGCGTGCGCGACAAGATGCTCCACAAGGCGCTCTCTCCGACGATCTATATATCTATGGCGGCACCACGGACCAGGTAGTATAGATACACAGACACAGACCCAGCCGAAGAGTGACTCGCAGCGAGGCCTCCCCAAAGATTTTGCTCTCCAAAACATAAAGACTAACACTAGCGTTTCCAACAATACTCAAGGAACAGTTTGTCATTGTGCCTTACATAAAGATACTCTACAAATATATTAGATACGGATCGGTATAGGCGTATACTATACATTGTGTATATAGGCGTTAGCCGCATATAGCAAGTAGCTCTATGACCTCAGACTTTCGATTCACCAATCGTCTAGACATTGGTCTGGTCGGAACAGAATACGTCAATTGGTCTGCACCAAGGCGTGGGGCCATTTTTCCAAGTGAAATAAAAACTGTCTGCGAGCTGCCAATTCTGTAATCTCTTAATACTCGAAAAACAACAAGATTTGTGCTTATATTGAAAATACAAGAATTATGGATTCAATTGATCTGTTCGAAGAACATGATTCGATTAAAGAACAGAAGGTCGTTCTATTTAAATAATTTAAATAATAAAATAATTCCAAATTAATTTAGTTTTTCAGCCTGGAGAAAATTAAAAACAATCCAAATAAGATTTGAGCAAAAATAAATCTTCGCATTTGTGGCCGTCTTTATTGCTGTTTTTTTCATAACAAACACGAGACTCATAAATCTCATGCAAGGCAACCCTTAGATATGGATCGGAATATAGCTTCGAATGTGGACTCGAGCTGCCAGTTCGAATAACTTTTAAACATAAATATGAATGCGACACAGCCGCAACTAGTCCATTCGTACGTCATCCGCAATGACACTATGCCCTGCCTGGTAGCCAGAAGGGGATTTTAGTTTCGCAAATTTGAAATCGAATAAAATTCTTTGGCAAACTTGAAGCTGGAATCGGTTACTCTTTGAACTGAAATGGATTTGTTCTTTGGCGTGGCATGATCGCCAAGCTTCCCACAGTTCAAGATTCGATGACCATCTTTATTATGGTATTTTGTTGAAGCGCTTGGAATTCATACTTTCTTAGCTATATTCAACATATGCATAAAGTCGGCTCATAGCCGGATCAAAGATTCAGAGTGAAAATCAGCAATGACAAATTATTTTTTATATATAATTCTGCGTAGATAAACGCATTGCGAATTGCGTCATAGATTTGTGCATTAAACCAATATGGAACATGGTACTTGGCCAAAAGCCAATATTCCTAATAAATCTATCGCTGTACGCCAATTCAGATATAGCTCATACGAAGTCCATAGAATACCAACTATTTCGTATAATATGGGTTTTCACCAGAAGACTTCTTAACAATATGTTCTATTTCATTAGCTTCTTCATAATTAGCTTGCATTTCTTATGTCGAAAGTCCTTTCTCCGATATTCACCTTTCACAGCGGCCGACACAAATATCGGCTTTCGCACAAACTTTCAGGAAATTTCGTCAAATTCTCCGTCGCAAAATTATTGACAATTATTTAATAAAGGCCGCACTCGATTTGATTTGCGTTTGCAGTTTCAACCGGTTCAAGCAGGTCCGGAAAATGGACGAGATATATATACGAGATTTTTCTATATCTGCTTATATATAAATATATCTATATATATATTCATATATATCGGTGTAAATGTGAATTTATTTCTCGGTCCTCAGCACTTTGAATCGCACGTCTTATGCTCTCGCCTAGCGGCCACCAACTGAACGTCGAAAAATCAGCCATACGAAATTTCATTCGAAAATTTTAATACAAAACTTTGTTTTTATCATCGAAAGCTTTTTGTCTGTTAGACTGCTAGCCTCACAGCCAGAATTCGTTTGTGGGAAGAGTGTGTGTGTGTGCTTGTGGTTAATGTGGGGTGGAAGCATATACCTATCTCTCGGTATAGATTTTGGGTTTTAGGGAGATATATCGTTCTGCCCAGATTTGTTAGGATAAAAAGCAGATCTATAGTATAGCGTGTAGAACACATGATTTGGATTGGCCAACAATTAGAAGCAAATATTGATTCAAACTGGCAATTACAATTAATTCAGCAGCTATCTGCGATCTGGTCCCAGCCAACGAATATGCGATAACGGGATCAGATGGCCGTTTAATGATATTTCGCGGAACGTTTAGTTATTATGTCTCCTTTTTTGCAAATGCTCAAAATAGGATTATAAAGATAAAGAAACGAGAATTTAGCTTTAAAATATCTTAAGTTTAGGCTCATTTGAATCCAGAAAAAACTGACTCATTACGACGCCTAGAGATTCCGCCGAATCTATAGATACCCCACTTGATTTAGTATTCGAGTATTCTAAAACAATCTTTATTAAGTTAAATGGTAATTAACGAAATATTTTATGAGTTAGTTAGAGTCAAAATTGCTTAGTCACTCAAGCCACAAGTCGTTTAAGAAAAACATAATTAGGCGATAATCAGAATCTGATTCTTTAAATGATCGAAATCTCTTTTCGCATATCTATATCTCCATAAATGCACTTCGTTAGTCATAGTCATAGCTGATTCGACCGCAGAATAAGGAATTAAGATAAGGAATTCCTGCTCATGTTATCGCTCTAACTTGGCCTTCAGGTAAATGCTAATTGGCATAAAGTCAGATAGAAAATGTAGCCTGTAATTCGCAATCGTGTGCATATATCGTATATGTGGCGCTCAAGTTTATTGGCATTTCCGATCGTCAGCCGCAGCGAAGACACTTGTCAGTTTTTCTATGGGGGAAAAGCATGAAAATATTTTACTAATAAGCGAATGTAGTATATCATATAATTATGTGAGCATGTGTACTAGAAGATACAGTGGAACCTCTCTAGGGCGCCAGCCAAAGACATCCTACGAATGATTTCTCTGAAGAGGACCTATCTCTTTCATATTCCATTGGATTCCATTTTTATAGGACAGTTTGAATTTTTGGGGTTTGCTGTATGTGTTAATAGCAAAATACGATTTGTTCGAAATGTTTTCGCTTTTAACGAAGCCAAAGAGAATTTCCAAGAATTTCGTGATTCACAAGGCAAAGATAATTATTACGTTGCGATATTATAGGTAGATCTCTATTCTATATATTTATATATTATCTGCGAAATATGCCAGGAATCTGCTCGTGTGGCCTACGCTGCATACAGAATCATTCAGAAAACGCGTGCTTCGCCATTTCCACATTTCTGCGACATGAATGGTTCTCAACAAATGCATAGATATAGTCTTTTGGGGCGTGGCAAGGTCAGTAACCCAAACAGCGGGTGGTCGGGTGGCTCAGCGGATACATTTCATTCCAACTATAACTCCCTTCAATTCTCTTGAAGGATGCCATAGCTATATGTGTTCGAAGAAAATGATTTGCCTACTAGTAATATTATCCGGGAATTGCCCATGTATTGTTGTTGTTTCGCCAGCTTAATTTCCGTTGCGATTATATGGCAATTTATTTGGTAGACCAATGTTTATGGCACCTGCTCGTATTCGACATTTTTTGTGCATATCAGGATCATAAAATGGATCGAAAAATGTTGCAGATAAGCTACTGAACTGCCGGCTCTCAGATACGGAATGCGAAAGATATCCAATGCAAAAAAAAAAAAACATTGATAGGCCACGGCGCAGTAGGCAAATCAAATAATCGATGAGCGAGAGTTTCAGGCAATGGGCAGAGCGGCAAACAAAATTGATTCACAAAAAAAAAATGTAGAAAAAAAAGTGTTTGAATAAATTTGATTAATGATATGAGAAGAGAGTAACAGGCGTAGAGGTAAATAAAGAAAGAGAGAGGGCCGCTCACAGCGAGCCGGCGCCAATGGCTCCGAACCTAAGAGCTTCTCTCGGGTATTTAAAATTCTAATTTTATGCTATTGCCAATAATAAAAAATAGAAGTAAAAACGTTTGGCGCCAGGCTCTACAAATTAAGATCAACATCGAAGTGGCAACGAATGAACCCAACCTGGGCCAAAAACAAGCTAGACTAGTTGCGAATCTACGAAGAGATGGCTTGTGGGGAGACCCTAAAGTTCCTATTCCTATATTTCTATATTCAATGAGAAAGTCTATTACTTCAAAACTTTCTGAATTTTCAAGCTTGCCTCTAGTCTTTTGACGTGGGTGCAACAATGTTATTTCTAATGTTTTGATTGATGATTAGGAACGAAAACAGAGTATAGCGGAACGCAGACATTTCATCAATCAAATTGAGTTTTTTCTAATGGAAAAGTTCCATAAGACCTCATCTTGTGGGCGCGACTTGAGCTTTAGCTTTAGACAGGCTTTAATCTACACAGTTGAGATAACTATATAAACTCTGGATGCGATGCTTGTAGTTGTATATCTTTATCGTACACTCACACACACACACACATACACAATTGGCACTGTGTACTGAGTCATCAGCCGGTTTTGCATGCTGTTTGTGCAATATAAAAATTACGCTGAATTGGTCAAAAGCAACACACCTGTAATTAACTGCGACTATTTAGCCAAAGCCATGTAAAGACATGATTTTGCCTTACTTTACTCTACTGAAAGTTTTTGAACAATATTGTTAACATATCCAATCCAACTCATTCTTCACTTTATCGCGCACATTGAGTTGGACTTTGTTTAATAAAAATATTCCGTTACTCGCGCCGCACACAACCGTTAACGCTTCGAGTCAATCTTTGAATGAAGTCCAAGTGTAACTTCTCGGCGCCCGAAACAAATGTAAGCGCGCCTACGAGAATCGGGTGGCAAAGCTTTCCTCACACCACCCACAGGCACAAGAACGAAAGCAAACTTTTGGGAAGCGCCGACTGCGACTGCGACTGCGACTGCAGCTGCTGTGGCGGCAGCAGCGGCGACTGTGCTGCCATGTACACAGGTGTTTTCGACTTCTGTTTTAATTTGTCGTTTGTACATACGCTAGGCGATTTAAGCCTGGGAAGGTGGGAGGGAGCGGGAATATTAAAAGCGCGAGAGCTTTTCACAGAAGGGAGCTGTCAAATACACTGCAAACGAAATTTGTGGTAGAATTTTTAAACTAGCAACTGCAATAGCTGTTGAAGAAGCTACTTGCTCCCAAAGTAACTCAATTGTAATAAGCAGATTACATGCAAAGTTCACCACGTGGAATGTATTTGAATTTGATCGATTCCAATCCACTTTTCATTCCCAACATGGCTCGGGAATATAAATGCAGCAATAAACTATAAAATGCTTGGGTAATCATTGTGGTACTTACCTTAATCAATGTTTGCTTTCAATATGACTTTAAATGCATCGGGTGCTGCTTTTGTTACTTTTATAACTTTCAATACAAAGTCCGATACCGCTTGCGATCTGAAATGAAACGCGTTCGTACTGAGATGTATTCAAAGCACTTCCAGAGCTGTTATTTCCTATTTCTCGATTCGTTGGAAATTGGAAAATTGTGCTGTTATGTAAATTAGTTGAGCAAACAATAAATGCAATTTATTTATAGTTTAGCTGTAACAACACAACATTCTATAAGTACACCAGCACAAGGGAAGCAAATGCAACTACTAAAAACCGGTTCGGTAGTTCAATATATTTTAAATTCACTTATTTCTGCTCAGATTAATTCAATTTTTGCGCGAAAAACCGCGAACAGTGGCATATGAAAGGCGTGATAATGGAACTCATAAAGACTGTGAGATAAAATAAAAGCAAGCAATAAAATCAACAACAACAACAGTGAGAATATAAAATGGACAAAAATTGTGCAGAGCAAAAAGTAAAAAATTGAAAACCTACGAAAAGCTAACATATCGAAATTTGCGGTGAACTGACGTCGAAAGCAAGAGCGCTAGGCGACCACAGTGAGAGAGAGAGAGGAAAGAAGAGCGCGAGCCAGCTAAAGAAGACACACAATACGAGAGAGTGAGTGGTGAGAGTGAGTGCTGAGGCAGTGCAGACTGTAAGCGCAGGCTTTTATAGTGACGTCGTTTTCTTTTTGGGAATTCCGGGCTTTATGCTTATGCGATCATCAAAGCATGTTTTTGTTTTTGCGGCCGCGGCGGCGGACTTAATTCAAATTCAACACACACATGCGCGCACTCATATAAAAGCCAAGAAGTGTTGCTGTTTTTCTTTTTTGTTATTGTTCAACAAGCTTTTCAACAATTTCAGAGAGTTTGGCACGGCGTCCAACAACAACTACAACTATTTCGTGTGGCGTAATCTAATCGGCAAAACATTAGTTTCTCGGCAATATCGCCGAATGTATGTGCATTTTGGCTTTACCGAGTGATTGAGTCGCTTCTGTTATTGTTATTATTATTATTATTATTATTATGATTTATGTTTATTGCCACATGTCTTGTATTGAGCTGTGTATGGAAGACTTGACAGTGAAACTTTATAAATTTTGTATTGTATGCACCTTTTTTTTACGTTTTCATTTTATTTTATCTACAATTTTTCTACACTTGACATGCACAGGTTTTCTTAACTTGCCTGCGCCACAAGTACGCAGCAGAAGAGACAGGCAGCTACAGAGCGATAGCGAGAGAGCTAAAGAGAGAGCTTTAGTCATGTGCGCGCGTGCTCTGTTGTACAAAACGGTTAAGCAAAGTTAAAAGCGGAATTCATCGACGACTCCGACCGACCGATCACGTCGCTGGTGTATGAGAGACTGAAACTAAAACCAAAAAGAGCAAAACAAGTCACGCAGACGCCATTAAAAAGGCCGCCAAGCCGAAAGCTTTTCAAATGATAGCGCAAGCAAAAACAAATATCTCCATTTCGAGCTTTAGACACGCAGCCGCGGCAGACAAAAACAAGTGCATAAGAGGCTCGCGAGAGTGCAAGCTTCGCTCAGCTGGCAGGAGGGAACTTTGGAGCTAAAAAGCAAAAGCAAAGATGCAGTTGCGAAGCTTGAAACAGAGTGAAGATTGATAGAAAGAGAGAGGCTAACAAATGCAGCTCAGCTGGTATGAGCTTAGTTAAGGCAAAGCATAAAGCAAGAAATCAACTTTAGCTCAAAACAGAAAGCTATGACACTGTTGCGGCAGTCAACAAGTGCAAGTGGTGCTGCAGAGAGCCCGATCGCTGCAATTGCAACATCACACTCTCACTTATCAGCTGATAAACGTGCTCTGAGTCACGTTACCAGCTCGCGATCGAACTGTAATACAAGAAGGAGCCTTTGTGCTCAACCGCAGTGAAATTTTTTGCAGTGTTCTTCACTGATGACTCACACTCGTGCTCGACGCAGCCGAAAGCTTTTCCGCGACGCAGCGCTTTTATGAATGAAAATGTTTTGTTGTGACCAATCGACTCTGGTTTGGGCTTGGGGGAGTATTGGCTGTCGTAGCTTGTTTGTCTGACTGAATCAGGCAGCAATTCCTGGAAAAGGATATCATCATGCGCCGGCATTTGTTGTGGCAAATAACTAGGGACCCGGGCACTGTGAGTCACATGCCGCATCCAGCTTGCGTAGGCCGGCATTCAGTTTCCCGCATGACCTTTGACATTGTAGATGCCGATTTTTAGGAAAATCCTTCTTATCTGACTCATACAAAGCCATTTCAAAGACCATTTACATTTATTAGCTAATGTATTCATTTACGTCGATTCGAATATCAAAATTTCATACAACATACAATACAACTAATTCTTCCTGTGAATTATGCCATTATAGATAGTACATCTCAAATAGGGAAAAATAAAAAGCTTTTGGGAACTAACCAATTCCCAAGGAATATCATTCATAATCTGAACAAATAAATAGAAATTATTTCATACCGAATTTCACAACACAAATTCTAAGAAAAACGATTTGATGAGTAGATTTGAACGGCCTGAACGCAACAACTGTTGGCGTGGCTAAGAGCTCCTGAGCTAGACATCGATCAAACAAACCCCTACGTTTTTAGCCTGACCAAAACGCGAGTACAGCCAATAGCCAATGGGAAAACGTTTGCAGCTAAAAATCACGTGATTTTTGTCCAGTAAGCTGGCTTTTCCTTGTGGAGAATGACGAAATTTCCGAAAGAGAAGCGAGCCAGGCGAGAGGCACTCTCGGGAGGGATAGGGCAGGCACAAAGCCGACACGTGCTGGACATATAAGCAACGGCTGGTGTACCTTATGTACACACGACATATTGATTTTCTCTAGGCCTTATATTTTGTTGTTCTCTGTAGTAGCGCTTAAGCTCTGTGAACTTCCTGTGGCAGGTGTCCTTGACGCGAGCGTAACAAGCCCTTCGAAGCGAAGTCGTTCAATGTTAAGGTAAAAATGCGGTGAAGGACCTTGTAACGGCTTTTACGCATTGCAAATATGAAGAGAGTCTTAAGGAAAACTTAACTAAAGCGTAGAATTAAAACATTATTAAGTAATATTTACGTCTAGTTGTTTTCTTCAGAAATTTCAAATTGAGTGGAAATGTAAATTAAAGCTATCTGCGAGTGGAAAACATATTCTGAATATTCAAAAACTTATCCAATGTCTAAATCACAGGCAGAATTCGATATCAAACCCTAGGAGTGCGACTAAGTCTGGGTAGGGTATTGTGAGTTCGGCTAGAAACCCTTAGATGACATGACGGGTATTGGTATGCGTGCAATTCGCCAGTTAACATGCACGGACTTTTCCACGACTTTCCGCCACCACTAATACAACTACAAGTACACCACCGTAAGTTTCCTTGTGAAATACTGCAAAGGCAATTAAGTGACATACTAAACGATTTAATCAATGTGCAAATCACTTTTCAATTCGTAGAACACATCGATCAAAACTTCTCGAAATACAGCTAAAATTCAGTGTGTTCATAAAAATTAATAATTGTTTGTTGTTTTTTTACAACTTTTTCTGTTATATTTTTTATTACAATTTTTAAAATTTTTTCGTTGTGCTTGGCTTTCACAATCTTTAAAATTGCAATTATACCGATTGTGCGTTCTAAGACATTTCCATTGCTATGGATATTGTAGATCCGTGTCCAGGCAAGAAAGCCAAATGCACCTGTATGCAGCACCTCAACCGTCCGCATGTCGACCCGTGGAAGCATGACAACGGAGAAGTAATCTTCAGCAACATAAATCGAATGGAGCAGCTTGCTAAAACGAAGGTCTTCACCTCGATCATGTTGAACGCCTGGAGGCAGCGACGCGCCGACGTGCGCCTATTGAAGCAGAGAGTGGAAAAGCTGGAAAAGAATGTGAGTCCCAGAGCGGATATGCCTTAATTTCCAGTTGTCTCCAAAAGTAAGCCTTCTGCAGGCCATGCGAGTCCAGAATGAGTTGCATGTATCCCGTACATTGATGCGTGTGGAGCAGAAACGTTGCAAGGAGCTCCAGCAGGAGCTGACCAATTCCGCATTAAACATCAGGCACGTGCGTAAATCGTATGACGAGCTAAGTAATTCATTGCACAGCTTGAAGACCGAAAAGGAACAATTGGAAGAGCAGTTGAACACTTTCAAAACGCAGGTCAGCTTCATTACTTAATATTCCATTACTTTTCCCCACTTTGGGTAAAACTCCCGCAGGAGGCGAACAATGATAGTATCGGCAGTAAAAGCAGCGAAGAACTGCACAAGACGTTGTTGGAGCAGCGCGAGACGATCAAACAACTGTCCGAGCAGCAGAGCCAGGTGCGGAGACTGAAGTCTGACCAGAAAAGGTTGCTCAAAAAAATGCTCGAAATGGAAAATGAATATGGAAAATGTAGGGAATCGTATGTGCAGCAGCTGGAGCAAAAGGACAAGGAGCTGCGTGATATGCGCCTAACGAACGAAAGCCTGGAGACACAGCTGCAGGATCTGCAGAGGTAAGTGCTGCCAGTTGTTGCCACTCGGATTTCATAGCTAAACGCATTACTTACAACATTCATTCTACATTCTAGAAAACGTTCCGAAATAAACCATAATGTGAAGATTATAGAATGGACACCAAATACGTGGGTCAAGCCTGCATCGTCCGATACTCAGTTGACCCAAAGAGGTGCAAGTAAAGGCATTCGCGAGATCTTGTCTTCAATACGGTATTATACTTCAGCCGCAATATATTTTCTGTGGATTGCCTTTCTGCCAAGAAAATCTCAACGATTCGGTTGTACTCAAGCTTCGATTAACTGAAATTAAGTACTTGGTTATACATAAGAATAGAAGCTAGTGTCACAAAAATATATATAATTGAAGGCTAGCCAAGGTCATTCTATGAAATTTTTGCAAAAGAATGGGCAAATTGCTCGGCAATGCCGCGTACATGGAAGTGTTCTGAACAGCAAATTTATTACGAAAATCCGAAGCTAAGCTACAAAGTTACTTAACCAAGAAATTTTGAAAATGGCTGACTTGGGCAACTGTTGTTGGCTTCAACATTAGCGCCCCTCACCCAACCCGTTACCTTTGCACGCACATCCTCAATCAGAAGCGACTGAAACACATGCGTGAGAGGCGGAGGTTGAGCGGTGGGGTTGTGCTAATGCATGACCGTGCGTCTCTTACTAATCGACCCGTCGTCGATAGTAAAGGCAGCGGAAAGCCATCCAAACCTGTTGCCACATCAATGCCAGGCAGAATTACTGGGAAACAAAGTGTGACGGAGGGTCGGCACTGAGCAGATCTGATAAACAGATGGATATCTGTATATCGATCAATGCACAGAGAACAATCACAGAAGACACTTCCACCTACCGTTGGTTTACTACTTGTATTTATAATCAGTGGCAGCCGAATCTGCTGTTGGGAATTACAACATGGGCTGCCAGTTACGCGTCAACAGCTGCTAGCAAATTGGGGTGAGTTTTTCCTTACTGTTGTACAGTGGATTTTAATTGAAAAGTAAGCTGCGGTTGATATATATAAATGTTGTGTTATATTCAAAAAATTCTTAAAAAAAACCTTTTTAAAATAAAATAAAAATTGCTTAATTTTATATACAATATACATATTAAACGGAGCGCGCTGGGTTCGAACCTGCAACTGCTGGATTTCTGATATAAATTTTTTATGCCTAAAAGTGTGCTTCGCTTTGTTGCGTTGCCCAAACACATTTTGTTCTTTCAAAAGTTTATAAAAAGTTTAAATAATATGCAAATGTGAAGAAGTCTAGCTCAAGAAATGATCAGTGACATAATTTTGTCTCGTTTTTTTAACAAAATATTTATGCTAATATAGCTAAAAAGCAGCCCGTACTCAGACGGAATAATAAGGCCAGTTAGCAAACAGGTTCCGTAAACTTCTTTGGAATACAAAAGTACCCAACAAAGCGCAGCTGTTTCGCGACCCAGCTAGACAAAGCCAACCTAGGAAAGTGATAGAGGCTGTTATGGGCCTTACGAATTGTGAATCTCACATCAGATCTTCAACGGTGGCCGCATCTGTAGCTGCGGTGGCCAGCAACGAATAGAAATAAAAGTAGAAAGAGCGGCAGAGCTCAGACCGAACATGAGACAGGGTTTCAGTTTGTCTTCAGAGCCCAGCATAAACGGACGTGAACGTACCAGCAACGAAAGCGATCGACAAAGATAGAGTCGAAACGGAAAACGAAACAGTAATAAGACGGATGGATACATAATATATTCAAAATTAGAGGCGAATAGTCAAACGTCAAATTTAAATACAGACAAAACTTACAAATTCGTGTCGCGAGTCGAATTTCAATCAACGCGCGCGTCTGCGCAAATATACGAAATGAAATAATAATAAAAACGGCAACAAAAGGCATTCGCATAGTGAAATTTGTAATGAGTTTCGTTTGAGTTCGTGCTGCTGCCTGGTTCACTCACTGCTACCTGACCGAATACCTGAATCATTCGCATGCAAAGTTCGGGGACAGTAGGCGCGAATAAAAGCCATTCCGCTAGCTAAATTCATATCTCCATCTCATATCTCTACCTGCGCACGTGTTGTCCATATAATTTGTTACAAGGTTCGAACGGTCATTACTGAAAATCGAAATGAACGACTCTACGCCCCCTGGCTTGCTGCACATGGACAAACCCTTGTCGGCTGTCTATCAATTCTTCCTGGATTTATTCATATTTTCGTTGAAGTCTGTTTTCTATATACTCGAGGCGATCTATTATACAATATTGCCGCAGCGCTTTAGAAAGTTGAAGGTAAGGAAAAATAAAGGCGAATGTGAAAAGTATTAACCAACTAAATTTGCATAATTAAATTATTCAATTTGAACTTCTCTACATTTGTTGTGCATTTGGTTTTTGACTTAAATAGTGCTATAAAAAACAAGATCTTAAAATGTTTGTGTGATCTCGAATACTTATATCTTCGTAGCGCTGTTTAAACATTATTCCGTTTAATTGTCAAATATTAAAATAGTTGCCAAACGCTGTCTTACGTGAGCGAAGTAATAAAGCCCTGGACTTAAGTTGAGGCGAAGCCAAAGGCAAAACTTAAATAATGAACTCTTATTTTAAAAATCTAACTGCAAATTTGTCTCTAAACTTTTTGATAGATTGTCTTCAAAATATATAATCAAGTCGATGGCTCTTAGCTCTTTGTATGTTTCAAGTAAGGTTAATAGTGGCTATTGCTAAAAAATTGCTATTTGAACTTGCAGTTGTGTTTTTAAGTATTCGCCATTTCCTCTGGCTTCAACTTTCCCATTTAATTGTTTGTGTCTTTCCCCCTCGCTGTCTTATTGCAAAAGTAGTAAAAATTCAACTTTGACAGCAGCGGCAAAAAATCGAACAGAAGTGCGGCGTTGTTTTGATAATCTTCAAAAGATTAAAAACAGAGAGGGATAGATGAAGAGCGAGAAAGCAAACAAACATTTTCACACGCTGGCGTTGTTACGTTGTTTTATTTGTTAAAAGGTTTCATGAATGAATTCCTCTTTGTTTTTATTTTCCTTTATTTATTTGATGTTTGTGTCTAAATATTTATTTGGCAGTCGAAGATGTGGACGTCACTTGTGATGCCATTGGCTACCAGCCGAGTCGGCAAATATTTGTGATTGGATTTGAGCTCCATTTGTTGTGTGCAGAGTGGCCGAAGCGGGGTATATTGATTTTGGGGAAATGTATGGTGGCCAGCACGATATTGATTGTTTCAGACACTTTTTGCTTCGCTCCGCTAGGCGATCACAATGGTCGCACTGGTGCTTTCAATTGATCACAATTGTTACTGCTGACATTGAAGTCTGTTTTCCATGATTTCAAAGACTTTGCACTTGGCTTTCTTTCTACGAGCCAGAAATGTGATTGAAAGCCAACTCGATCGTTTTTAAGCTTTATTTTGCAAGCGGGCTTTCTGCATGGACAAATTTTCATTTTCCCTTGTCATTGTTTTTGTTGCTGCTCGCCGAAACCTGACATTATATGCTTCATGCAGCACAAAAGAAAATCAAGTAAAATAATAATATAGCTACATAATAATACGATAGGGCTGTCCATGGCAAGCCTTAGTTGCGAATGAAAATACCTGGGCTTTGCCTAT
>JABVZY010000326.1:275361-303220 GCA_020883555.1 Drosophila nannoptera | reverse complement strand
ACACAATAATCCATATTACAAACTGTCTTTGCAGAATTTCGGACTTAGGTCTGACAAGCCACAGCTTTACACACTTCTCTAATGAATTTTTCAGCCTGTGTGTGCGGATATGTGTGTGTGTGTGTATGGGAGCTGAGATGTGTGTCTGTGAGCTGCTTTGCTATGCTACAGTTGCGGCGAAAGAGAGTCTAGGTAAGCACTTACCCAGCGCGTCGATCCTGCGGAGTCGAGGGCGGCGTGCAGGGCGAGCTGGCTGCGCTGAAGGAGCTGCCCAGCGAGGCGCATTGCCGCTTCTTCACGGCTTGCAGCAAGTTGAGAGTGGAACGGCTGAGGCTCGGTTTGATTGTCTGGATTGGAATATGACGAAAGCGAAACGGGCAAGACGTGAGCGACCTATTCGGATGGGTTGACGCTTGCTTTACTCACACTAAAACAGGGACCGCGCAGCTCGCGTAAATCGATGCTGCGAAACAGATCGCATAGGACTAGGTCCTCGACGGAGGGGCACACACCGCTGGGCGGCTCAAAGATCAGACCCAATATTTCCAGTACCTGCAAGAAAGCCCAAATCGTAATTTTCACCTACTTTCGGATTCGGCAGTCCAGCTTCATCTCACCTGGCCAATTTGTGGATAATGCTGCAGCTCCATTTCGAGCACCCGCATGGACGGTTTTGGTGTGGTCATCTCCTGACCGGTGCACATCTCATACAGCAGATGGCCAAAGCAGACGATATCCACATTCTCAATATCCGTTACGGACCGAGACCACATAACGGCGTTATTGCGAGAGTTCAGGCCAAGCAAACCGTTCTCCAGGCCCGACAATCTGCAACAAAGACACACTCTTTGAGACTCCCAAATATGCAAATGTTTCCGTATTCTAATTAAAGCTGAAACACTTCACGCGCAGCATTCTCTCTTGCCACCCATTCAATGTTTTGTTCGCTCCGCGTGACCGCATGTGCGTGTGTGCCGACCTCATGCGCACACACGGGCTCTATGAGGGCGTGCCATGGTTTGTTGCCTGCCATGAAAGGCACACGAATTCCGCTGGCCGCGATATTAAAGTAGTTTCTGCAGCGGCATTGCTTTAAATGGGATTTAATTGGGCACGAACTTTTTGCAGGGTCTCTGAAAAGTTAAATTCTGAGCACAACCGAACAAAATTTAATAACATTTGGCACGAAAATGCATTTTCCTCGGAAGTGCAAGAGAGCGAAGTTCTCCGACAATATAACTCATTCAGGATCCACTTACCTGGCTGCTCCGTTTTGCAGAATGACATTTCCGCTGTGCAGATGGCCATGAAGAGGAAATCCCCGCTCCTTCAGGAAGAGTAGAGCCTCCAATATTTGACGGCCGAGGCGCTGCACCTGACTGACGGGCAGTCCATTTGGCTTGCGTGTGTATTTGCGTGCCCATGGCTCGTTCCACTGGGCCTGCAAGAGAAATCGATGATGGCGTTGTGGAGGAGGATGAATGGGACTGGCTAGAGCTACCTTAAAGATGAGATCCTTCAGGCTGCCGCGCGAGTTGAAGGGCGTGACCAGGCAGGCGTAGTTATGCGAGCCGTTGCGCAAGAAGCCCAAATCCAGCACTGGGTAGATGTAAGGATGGTGCAGCGAGCCGAGCAGCTCCATCAGTATCTCCCGTGCACACTCATCCGGCGGCAGATCCTCAAAGGCTACACAATCTGCGGGCAGAGGCAGCAGCGTCAGCAGACGATCTGTGCGAACCTGCAGTAGATGTTTGTGTTAGGGGTGCGATCGGAAGCCCTTCCCACTGTCTCTCTACTTACTGACGCATCGGTGACCAGAAACCAGTTCTTGCCATGCCGCGAGCCAATCTCGTCCAGGTGAGCAATCACCTCGTATCGCCCGTTCGCGCTTTGAATCCATTCCTGTGTGGCATTCAGGGCTCTCTCGCGCTGTGCTCGTTCCCGCGGGCTGCGCTCCACTATCCCATTGCCACTGTCCAGCGCCGAATACTGATACTTTATGTTGGGTCTGCAAGCGGGTATATGTCGTTAGGGCTCAACTGAAACATTCTGTTTGCTCGAGTTCTAAGGCTAGGAAGTCAAATAGCAACGGGGTCTAGTCATGAAAGTTTCAATGGAAATCTACAATGTCTCCACTTCTTACTCTTCCCATTGCTGATCACAATAATTATTATTCATCTATTCATTATCCATTTCGCCCTCTTCTTCACCTCTACTATCTTGTTTATCGCGAATCCTGATTGCACATGCCAGGGCCACATGCCACAAGTTGCATGCCACCTCCCAGGCGAAGGACAGAAACTAGCTGAAGGCATGGACAGGTCTGCTATGACATGCAAAGCGCATCCTCATTCAAATTGAGGAACAAATGCGGTAAAAAGCTGTTGAAAAATAATTTACAAAAGGATATGCCTCAGGAAAGAGATACAGAAATGTTGGCAAATATTGTTGCCAAAAACAGACCGAGTTTAAAGGATGGCCAGAACGGGGACAAGTGGTCGAGCCGGAAGACAAAACGTGCCTGCACAATGGCGCAGCGGAAACGGAAGCAAGAGTTTACCCTGTTTGTTTTATGCTTTTTTCCTTTTATATATATATATTTCATGGCTGTGCAACCTTACTTATTTATATTTATTTATAAAGCCGGGAGTGGGATTCCTAAGGTAGTGTTGTGGCTGAAAAAAACTTTCACTAAAAATGCAAAGAAGAAAAGCCGACAGCGGGTCAAAACGACAACGGCTCGAATTGGGCCTTATTAATTGTGCGACAAACAGGCTAGAGGCAGAACGAAGGCCCGTATACACATCACAAGTGACACTCCCCCTCGGACACGAAGGCAGAGGGAGTGCAAGAGACGGGGAGCGGCCAACACAAACCAACACTTACGAGCCACTCAATCAGGACAGAGCGAAGGTTAAGCACGACCCCGGGTTAAGTTTAGCGCATGTGTTTGAAAACTTAATAAGCCTGCAGCTAGTGCGACAGCAGCAACAAAAGTTGGTCAAGAGACCTGCCGCCCGGCTCACTGCTGTGTCGAAATATGCGAAGCTTGTTTGTGTGTGTGCGAAAGAGTGAAAATTTATTACAAGGCCTGACACAACACGGCATTCAAAACAAATTGACACTCATACTTTCCCCCCGCCTTTCGGAATGCTTAACATGTGCTTTGGCCAACGTTGCGTATGCTTCATATTTTTATTGCCGCTCTTCCGCTGTGCACTTTGCAGTTTGTTGTGCTCTTGTTGCAGTTGTTAAGTGCCACGGCCTTGAATGAAATTGCAAGCAGCTTACAGTATGTGCAGCATCTCCTCTTATCAACCATAACATCAGCCCCTATCGGTGGCTTATCACAGCCAAGCTTCCTCACACGCAGCAGACCCAAATGTGTCTGGTATTTCCTTAAATTGCGAAAATCTCTCTTTAAGGGGCTGCTACACGATTCATGGGAACGGATGTCTACGTAGAAGCCATTTCGGTGCAGTTCCAGGTTCAGTTTGCACCAGAATAACAACTTTTTAAAGATTGATATTTTTTGGGGTTCCAGAATCAAAGAAATCGTGTGCCAAATAGAAATGCTTAAATTTATTGCCGTGGCAACAACGTTGCGGGGCACACCTTACACTTGGCTCCCCATAATTAACGTGCTCGAGTGTGAACCTTTTTTATTGCATACTTAGCAGCGCACGGGGCTTGTGTGGCGGTAGACGCAATTCGATGCTCGTTAGGGGGATACTCAAAGACACAAACACGCCCTGGAGTAATTTCCTGGGAGGGAGTGCTCGAGTGACTTGTACCCTGGATTCGAAACGCAGTTGCTTTTCGATTGATATGTTGGAATTCTTGCGGAAAATTACTTTGGAAGTGTACATATATCCGTATCGAATTCACATACTGTCAATAGCCAAGTGTGTACCCTATAAGCCCCTTTAAAGGGCTACGAAAATCGCGCACACAGCACACAAATAGAGGCCTTCCACTTGCACACGCGAACTGTAGCTCACGCTCGCTTGCACATTCATCACACGGCTCAGCGCGCAACACAGACACACACACACAGGCAAACACACACATATCCATACACACACGCTTTCAGCAACACACGTGGGGGAACTTTCATCAATGCGCATCGTTTCGCCTGCGTTGAGTGAAATTTTCCAAGTTGATAATTTAATTTGCAATTTTTGTGGCCGCTTCTAATTTAAGCAGGTGGAAAACCTTGGGAAAGGAATGTTCACCTGTGCAATTCTCCGGGCAACAGACCCTCCGGCAGCATATGGCACGCAAAGTGCATTTTATCATCACATTTCATTTCTATAAAAAGCGAAATTTTGTGGCTCAGTGCCCCTTTTCTTCAGCGAATGCTCATTGGAAGGGACGAACGAGGTAGATTCTCTTTGGGAAAATATATGTAACAGACAGTGGAAGACAGATCCCAGCCACCTAGAGAATGGGCAACATGACCGGGTAAGTTTTAACCTAAGAGAGCTTCTAATATGGGGGAACCAATAGTCCTTTAGAATAGCGTTTATTATATATTATTCCACTTGAATACATTTTACTCTTTTTTTCTTTGAGTTATGTACTCTTCGATGCTTTGCTTTTAAAGTTCAGAATGTGAAGTGTCTTTTTTCTATTTGTATTTTGTTCATGTTTTTGTGGCTTTAATTGTGGTTGTGTACTAAAGCTACGTGAAAGCATTAGCCGCTAATTATTTAGCATGCAAAGTGCCATAGTGCTACAAATAAAAGCGATTGAAGCCAAGAACTTGAGAACTAAAAACAAGTAAAAGAAATTAAACTATTTGCAGAAAAACTCAACGAAAGAAAAGTTGAAATTTAAAGCGAAATATGCCAATTGGTATAGAGTATGTAAGAGAGTATATGGATTTTATTGCGTTTGTGGTCAGAGAAATACGAAATTAGTTGGGAGAAATAAAATTTAGTTCATATATAAATTGAATATGCAACCTGGTTGTTAGTACTGAATCTATTGTATCTCTACTTCCGGTTTCCGCTGGCATCGATTTGCTAAAAAAGAGCCTAGCCAGATTGTCTAACCTCGCGCTAACCAGTGGCGATTTCTCCGAGTGCTCGGATTGATCGGAATTATCTTGCTCCGAGCTGGCCGACCGGTTGCTGCAAATAGAAATACGCGAAAAGAACGTTCCAGAAATTTTTTGATTTGTTGTTTTTGTTTTTGTTTTTATGGCAAATACATTAGAAATGTAGTTATGTTATTTCAATACAATTTATACGATGTTTTGCTACGTACTTCTACGCTCTGTTATGTTCTGTTATGTTATAGTTTTACGTTTTGCTCTGCTATTCAATGTTATATTACAGAATGGAATCCATCAATTGAGAATCTAACCAAATATCAGCAGCTTTTTCAACACATAAAACTTCACCTCACTCTTTGCTGCTGTGCGCGCTCTCTTTCTGAGCTTGCATACATAAGAGAGTTAATAAGTCTTGCAGCTCCGGCCGATAGGAGAGTGCGCGACCGCCTTCGTTGATCGTTGAATCAGAGCGAAAACAAGATGGAAAAGTTGAGGTGTAATTTTTTGTGGTGAAATCATCAGCTGATTCACTCATGTGCCTTCAAAGTGGAAATTATACAAAAAAGGACTTGGGATTAAAATTAGGTTCTGTATCTTTCTTTTATAATTAGTTTGTGTTTAATTTCAATTTTGAACAAGCTTCAATAGAACACATAAACAAAAACTATAATTAACAAGTATTTGTTTAACATTGAAGAGCAACCTGTGCAGTTACTGTGAGAATTTTCTGTAGGCGAACAGCTGTGCACTCGTCCCATCTCTAGTTGTCTGGACACTGCTCTAATTGCAACACTTTTTGTGTCAGTGTCAGATAAACTTGTGTGTGTGTGTGTGTGTGTACTTGTTTGTGTTTGTTTATGTGTGTGTCTCTCTCCCTCTGTCACTCTCTGGTGTACTTACCTACTGTATATTTGGCGACGATTGGCGGCTGTCAGCGCTGAGACATCGAATTCGATAGCCGAATTGGAGCGTTTCAATCCATTCGCCTTGTGCAGCTTCTTCATAATGTGTTTTACTTTCCTAAAGCGGTTCGTTTCGATTCAATACGGAAATAAAGATGATGTGTGAATTTGTGTGTACCAAGAAAAGAATTTGTGTTCTGCAGTGGAAGTGTCGTAAACTAAAAAAACTCTGTCAACATCGAATTTGTATGTATCGAATCAATGCATTTGCGACACTTTCACTACCTCACTCTTTTTTTTTTATAATACTCGCTCACAAAGTGATGGGAGGATATTGCTTCGACTGTTCAAGTTGAAGGAACATGTCTACGCATTAATCTGAAACTGTCATTTGAATTGCGTTCTTAGCTTGTGAACGAGTATAGAGCAGTCGGATTGGTCCGACTGGAGCTGGCAGTGGACGTGTGGTTGACTGTGGGTAAACTCACTTTTCCGGAACCGGAGGCCGGACAAATGGATCGTGTCCGGTCACGGCGCTGGCTCTGTTGTCGAGCCGCTGCTGCTGAGCAGCTTTGTTGAATTTGAACATCGCGAATGACTTTTTGGTGCTGGCCACTTCACAGACGCGGACGATGATCCGGCGGCTGCTCTTGAAGACGGTGTTCAGCGTTTTGTAGACTAGGATCGAGACGGACTTAGTCGCGTGCTGGTGGTTGTGGTTGTGTGGTTGCGAGTGGGGCAGTGGTTGGGGCAGCGACTGCTGCTGCTTCAATTGATGTACTGGAGCAAGTGTCGACGATGACGTAGTCGATGATTGTGATCGGGTGATGATTTTCTGTGCTGCGGGCTTCGAGTGGTGCAGCTGTTGGGGGTGGTGCTGGTGGTGAAGCTGCTGCTGCTGGCAGCTGTGGTTGAGCTCCTGCGGCTGGCTTTGGAGAGCGGACCCGACAAGTTCGCTGCAAGTGTCCTGTTATCAATCGAACAGGTATGATTCGACAAGCGATAACAGATATGTATGTTTGTTTGTTTGTTTGTTGTTTTATTGTAGTTGTAATTTTGTTGTTGTTGTTGTAGTTGGCGGATTGTAACAAAAGTTGAGTTTTCGCAAAGAAATGGAAAGACATATACATATATATAATAAATGTTTCATAAAACTTTTCGAAAACTTTGCACTGAAAAGAAGTTCTGCAACGAAAGGGCATCACGAAATAATAACTGTTTGAAGCGTTTCGTGAGTGGAAATTAAAAAAAATATATCGTTTATATTCTTGCATATTGCTATAGCATTTTTCCGTGTGTCTATCTTGAAACAATCTTGTTGTTGACGTCACATTACGAGTCGTATTGTGTGATGGGTGTGTCTTTTTGTGTATGTGTGTGAAAATATTTCTGTAAATGGAATATTTACTTTGCGAGGGCAGTCTGAGAAGTTTGCGACCTAGCAGAAAGTATTATATTATATATAATTTGAATTAACATGTTCTAATCCTTTTCCTTTAATAGATCACAAACTTATCGAATGTGCCTATTTGACAATCACAATAAGCTCTTTGGACAAAACACTTCAGGTGTAGTTTCTTTTCAAATAAAATCAAACAAATGCAACAATATTAGAATTTTGCAATTTCTGAAACTAAATAAAATTAAAAGAAGCATGCGTTGATATTTACTTTTATTAACTAAACTAAGTTGCAGCCAATAAATTCGTCTTGCATATATTTGTTGAAGCGTATCAATTGCAAAAAAAAAAAAAAAAAAATATGCCGTGTAAAACAAAATGTTCTTATGTGTGGACGTGTTTATAAAAATTCAGCCAATTCTTATAATGGTGTAAGTTGCGCAACATTTGTTCGATTTTATGCTTTTTGTGCTTTGATTTGTTCGTGATTTGTTCGAGCCAATTGAAATTAGGCTTAGGCATTGGCAATTGGCATTTGGGCTTGAAGCGAATTGCGATTGTTTACCTACCGATCACTCAAGCAACAAAGTTTGCTATAGTCCAATGCACCACACCTATATCTGAAGTTCGATTTAATGCATTATTATTCGAATTCACTTTACAAAAATTTTATTTAACGTAGGTGCATGCCGGATTTTAGGGCTGAGTTCTCCCTCCAATCCTTGACATTTGGGGTCATTTAAGAAGGTAAGAAATATTTTTACAGAGAATATTGTTGCTTACGCTGCAGTTCAATGAGAAATTGCATCTTGTTCTTACGGGTAAAAATTCCAAAAAATTTTCTAGGCCCTGAAGCTATGGTGATTGCTATGGTAACACGATCCAAATTTTCCACAGCAACAGAAATAATTGCAATTATTTCCACAATAGCAACAGCAAAATGACATGAAATTTAATGAACGCTTTAATAAATCATATGCCCTGACTACCATAGAGGCCAAAAGTTTACTGTTACTTTGCTTATTTGTGTGCGTGTGCTCGCATGGGCGCATGTGGGTGTGACATTGACCGACTAACTCTCCTTTGGACTGACCGCAAGCCACACAACACATAGATGTCTCCAACTACAGCAAACAGTTGCAATGTACGGTCACGCCCCCTATAGGTATACCCGAATTGGTATACCCGAAGCTTACATTGGTTAGCCAAGAGTTGGAGGTCTTTTCAATAAAATTGCTACTTTCGAATAAATTTTTGTGAAAAAGAAATCAAAATTCAATACAGCCAATAAAAGGCAGTGATCGATCGCATTTGGCTTAGCGTGCATTTCGCGCTGAAAGCGCTCTAGCAAAAGCGTTAGCCGACCCCATGCGAAGTTCTGGCTGGCCGCGTTGGAACAGTTAGTCCTCGTCATGTCTGCCCGGCAGGTGCCGCACACGTGTCTGTGCCGCGGGCTTTGTGCACCGTTAGTTCTAATTGTCTAGCTGCTAATTTTACATTTTATTTTCGCTCGCATTGCTGTTGTTGTCCGCTGAAAACACGCCTTGGCAGCCCATTGCCCCCACTTCGGCCTCTGCTACGTGTACCTATACGATTTATCTAATCAGGCGTGCGAAATGCTCGACATTCGCCTCTGCTTTACGCTGGCTGCCTTTGGCTTTTGTTTTCGAGACTTATTGATTTTCTTTTGTGCTGCTCTTCTTGTCTTGCGTCTTGCTTTTGAGGTCAAGTTGAAAGGGGCGAGTGGCAGGCAAATTTTCGATTCAATTTATATATGCGAGGTGGCACGCGCAACCTCTGTCCTTTCCACTCTCCACCTCGCACCCTTTGTCCTGCATTCCACCTCCGCTGTAGCTCAGCCATTTCTCGTACTGGGCTAAGTCAAAGGTTGTGTCAAGTTTCTATGAGTTTATATCCATTACGATTATTGCATTATCCTGTCACTTTGTTGTGCTATTGCAAATTAAATTGTCAATTTGCTTGTGTCACGGAAGCCCAAGGAAGAGCTAACAGAAACAAAAAACGCGATTTGCGGGGGCAAAGGAAGCGAAAATTAACGACAGTTTTATATCACAATCAAAATGTCACAATCTTCACAAATAGTGGAGCCTCTATTTTTTCGCAGTGTACACACATTGCGTATTCTTTACAATTATTTCTTTTATCGAATTAGAATGGGAGCTTTGCGGACTTAGACAATCGTTAACCTTAGTCATATATCGTAATTTATTTTATAAATAGCAAAGTAAGCTCTTGATAAAGTATTGCGGGAAGCTTCTACGCTTACCCAATCACAGCTATTGCTAAAACCGCATGATATATACTTCAACAATTATTTTGGACCTTGCCAAGAGTTTTTCGGCTGTCTCTCAGTGAGAACTGCATATTCTTATGGATATTTGTAACCGAATGACGCTCCACTAAAGCGCAAATCACGCACTTTTGCGATCGCCATTGCAATAGCAGATGCTTCAAGCCAATTGTACTTTATAAAGCTGGGTGGGTTGGGTAGGTAGCTATTGGGGTACTCTGGCTCAGCTGCAGCTGAGTAGGCTGGAACAAAATTTACTTGCTTGGCGAAACACTGGACACTTGCGGAACAAGTTAATAATTATTCGGGCTTGGCTCCAGAACCCTTTTCACTTTCATTATTAATTGTCATTTGGTATGAAAATTTCGCGATAATGCATATAAATTTTTAAACTATTTTCAACGAAGCTCTCTCGGCTGCGGTTCGACTTGGTAGTTTCTTTTCGCTCCATAAACACGCGCGTGAAGTACTTTATAGTAACTTTTTATGGCAAGCTTTTATAGCAGCTCAGAAGGCAAGCAACGCGGCCACGCCGTTCGACGGGTCGTCTGTTAATGAAGCTACATTTCGAACATCGTTTCAGTTAAAGCGAGAAACGTATGAAATTTTCTTTATTCCAGTACGAAGCGTTTCTGTGTGACTGTCTGTCCCTGTATACGTGTGTGTGTGTGTGTGTGTGAACTAGCGAATGTATGTGCGCGTGCGATATGTTTGCGTGGCTTGTCGCCTTTTTTCTGTATTGGTTGGGTCTTTCGTTCCGTCGTTCTGTCGACCGCCTTCTAACTGGATTATAAAAATTGATTTTTAATTTTTATGACAATTTCCAACTGACTCACACTTTCCATTCCGAAATTTTTATTTGCTTGTCCACGGCGTCTGGCACCGCCCCCTTTCATGTCAACATGTTTGACAATGCGGTTTAATCACCTCTTGTGTATAAAATACACAGAACATAGTAAATCAGTTCCAATGGCTATGATCGATCAGTGCGATAGTGTGGGAACCACGTAAAGATAAAACTAACTAAAAGGAGCTATGAGGGCATCAATAAGGTTCAAATAACTATCTCCAATTCGGCGTAAAGGTAAATTCATTTCAATTAATTCACAATTAAAAAACCTGAGGGACATTCCCTTGTGTAATTTACTTTCGAAAAATTTTTAGTTCGATGGGAAAACAAGTTTGCATTGCCCTCGGATTCTCGGTTTTCGAACTAATTAAATGTGTATTCCTTTTTCAACAATTTTTGCAGGTGGCAGTGGGCCCCGCCGCTTGGCCTCTTCGTGGCACATTAATCAAAGCCCATTCTCCACGTCTGCCTTTTTACCTTTCGGTCACATTATGGTCGCCGGACATTCGTTTGTATGCAAATATTTCAGTTCGTTTGTTTGTTTGTTTACTGTTTACTGTTGTTTGTCCTGTTTGCTTTTTGTGGGTGTCTACTCCATATGGAAATTGGAAAAGTTCTGCTACACACACCCACATACACTAGCACCTTTATACATACACATACATACGTATATTGAAATGCATGTACGTATTTGTGGGTTGCGTATACGTCGCGTTGGCCTTTCACTTACAACCGAATCGAAATGAACTTTAGCCGTTGGGAATCAAAAGCACACGCAACACACTAAGAAGGCAGGCCCGTCGTCCTTACAGTGTGTGTGGCGCGTAGTGTAGGGACAAAGTGGCGCCAACCATCGTAATATGCCCCTCGGCAGCGCTCTTAATGGTCAGCCTCCCACCCCCTGGCTGGCTTTGAATGTCAACTGCGTCATTCTTGGTGGTCTTTTGTTTTCTTTTCATTATTATTATTATGCTCGCTCGTAAGTGCCAAAGCGAGTATTTCATTCGAAGAGCAATGTAACACGAACTACAGAGGCTGTTGGACTTGGGTTCGTCACAAGATCAACTTGATCTATTGATGAAGTTGCGAAAAACGTGAATATGCTATTCCCCTTTTTGGCTTTTGGGCGGGTATTGGGCTGCCGACTACATTCGACTGCCGCAATTCGTTCTTTTTTGTAAGAGGGCTGCGCCCATTTGTAGTGACCTTGCATGATTAACTTAATTGTTCGCAGCCCGTCCAATTGCCGACTTGAATTATTCAGTTGGCTTTCTGTGTGGCCTTTTGTCTTTCTAATGTCTCTTAACTTGGCACTCTTTGAATGGATGGCTTTCCACCCTTATTTGCCACGTTCGGTTCAACATCGTATGCGTTGGCCTTCCGTCGACCACGTTGGCTTGGCCCCATTTTGCTTGCCTCTCTAAAAGTCACGTGCTTAGCCAGACGCAAATCAAACCCCATTCTATAAGTGAATACCCCGTCTAGCAATCCAAATACCCCACTAGGACAGTTTTTGGCTTTGAAGCTTACAAGTTAGATAAACTGCTTCATAAACAATTTAATTCTTAGGTATTTGGAGCAAGGCTTACCTGCATCTTCTTATCCAGTACGAGATGACAACGATTCCACCTAAGATCAAACCTCCCAGGGCACACCAAAATAGGGTCTAGAATAGAAATATATTGTTAAAATTGATTAAATATCTCTTCTGTAATACTTCAAATATTCCTGGATAATTCGCATTTATCATTAGGTTTTAAAATTAATGAATGCCTGGGCTTCAGGTCTTTTGCCCTAATCAACCTCTTCAGGAGTTCATTTCATTCATGCGAGACCCTCAAAGTTTCGTTTCTTTTTAATTCTGAGATCCCTTTCTCGGGTCATCAGTTTTTCTGCCCGAAATGTCAAATGGCAAAGGAATTTGAGGTCACATTGTGACAAGGCTGTAAAAATCAACTGGAGCAACCTGTCGATTCACTTGTCAGAGAGCCAAATGATTTATTAAACGATGTTCCACTGAGATAAAAACGTTAAAAACGTTAAGAAAACTTTTAAACATTTTAAGCAGCATTCCATTTCAAACCGGGCTTGAGTCTATGTGTGGGTTGAGGATGAAATATGCACTAAATAAAACCACAATTGTGGCAGGAACATGCTGGGGCGAACATGTTTCTTGGCAATTTGTGATTTTCCAACTATTTCAGTACAATAGAATTGAATTCTTCGCCATTTGTTGGCTAAAGTTGAGCCGCGAAATGTGGCAGCTTGCCAAACTGAGACGGAACGAGGCACGATGAGAGGACAGAAGAGGAACAGCGTGGCGACGCGGAGGATGTGAGACGAGGAAGCATTTTACTCTGGGAATGCATTTTGCACTTTGGCAAAGATTTAGTTTTTCTAAGGATGACTTCATAATTGCTATGAATGTTCTTTAAAGCCCGCTTGATAATCTCTGTCTCGGAGAGAGGAGGGACTCGCTGTTCTTTTCGACTGTCCGCCTGAGAAATGCGAGGCGTTTCGCTCTTGTTGCACATTGCATAGCACATTTCATTTCGTTGGACAAACATAACATTAAAATGAAACTATATAAACACATATGTATAATGTATACAAGCTTTACTCACAATCCAGTAGTGTGTTTCAGTATGTTTGCTTGGATTCAGTTGCATCGCACGGTCCTTTCATTTAAGCACGTCACGGTGGGTCGGCTGGAATGGATGTGGGAACGTTAAAAGTGGAGAGATTATTTCGAACGTAAGAAAAGATAATTATATTATTTTATTAATTTCCTTAAGGTCTTCCTCAGTTCAAAGTTTATATTAGTTCTTGTTAACTGTTCCGGAAGTACTCGATATTAGCCAAATTACTTTTATAGCTTCCCCGATTTGAAGAGCGGGCTTGTTCCTGTTAATGCTTAAACAACAGAGGGCTCATTACGTCTCATTGATTTGTTTCGCCAGATATAATTGGGCCTTCCCTCTCGCCCGCTCCAGCCAATCGGCAGATTAGCCGCCCTCATCGAATTTCAAGAGCACTTCATTCCGCACTGAGCTGGGAGGCAAGGACGTCCAGCTGAGTATCCTGCTGAGAGCCAAACGCTAGCGGCTGTGCTTGTGGGCGTGCATGTGGGCGTGTGGCAGAAGGAATGCCTGCATTTGATTTACAAGCCCACTAGCTCAATGAAGTGCTCCACTGTGCCAGTGTTCTAGTGAAATTATCATAGCACCGGGCTGTGCAAATATGACAGCCGGGCTCTGGCATTTCCTGCGGACTAAGAAGAGGCCAGGGCGAAAGTTTTGGATTTACAGCCAAGCGCTGTGGTCGCTTTTTTACATTTACACAACGTGGGCGCCAGCTCGCAGTTGGGCAAATGGCAAACTGTTGATTTGGCCTCTCTGAAATGCCAGTCATGTACACTCGCTTTCGTGTCTCAACGCATCGCACGGCACGCGCCTGAACTTTGAACTTTTCACAGCGGACACACTGACGCTTCCCCTGGGACTGCTGAGCACGGGCTCACTTTCACCGCACAACCCTCACCAAATGTCACCGCAACTTTTCACTTCTTGAGCTAATGTGCTGAGCACGATCGAAAACGTTGATCGCTAATTCTCGATGTGAAAATGGAACATGGAGAGCATGGGGAAGTAGAAGATGCAAGTATTCAGTTATGCGAAATGCCACTTTCCTCTCGCATGAAAATGTTGTGTTAAATACACAAGCGCCTGGCGAGCTGGGCATAAAAATTACAGCTGTCAAATTGTAATTCTGCTTTGACTCAGAGGCAAAAGCAACAAAATTAACAACTTAACAAGCCCGGGAACAATTCCCCAGTTGACGATTTGCATCAAGTTATGTACCGTCATTCTGACAGCTCAATGAGACCGAACATAATGCAAGACGGGAAGGCTACGAGGGGATGGGGCGTGGCGCGTAAAAGTTATGTGGCGCGAATTAACAAGTGTTCTTTATGGGCGAAAAGTGGTCTAATAAGAATGTCAATAATACGACATTTTACACTCACACCCACACGCCCACACTTATACACACATTAGCGTGCTCAACTGCCACGCCAGAATATTACGCATACGCAGCGTACGCCGCACGTTTGGTTGAAAATCGAGTCGAGTCGCAAATGGAGCTGACCGACCAAAACTGCGCCACACTCGGCGTCTGGGCTTCCATCAACACTTGGCTGTCATGCTGAGCCGGTGTGCGTGATTTGTCCTTGATGCGAGCAGTAAGGGTGTGGGCGTGGCACACATAACTTATTTGATGGCTTTACTTGAGAGCAGATTTCTCTTCATACCCAGCAAACTGGGCCAGAGGCTCTGAACGACTAATTCCGAATTTCCGCAAGGGTGTTAAGCGACATGGCTGTGCAGAGCTCGTGCCCAGGGTATCTTCTAGTTCGGGTAGTCGGGGCTGCTCCAGTGCGTGTTGCGTGCGGCTCAGTGGCCACACTTTAGTGGCACAAAATTTCTGATCCAAAACAAAGTGCTCGATTTCGTGCAGTGTTTGGACTATATTACGCTTAAACAATTAGTTGATTATATGAATTAACGCAACTCGCTTTGTTCGCTCATTCATTTTGGCATTAATTAGGACTACCGCCCGGCCAAGGGCTTCAGCCAGTACGAGCTGTGAAAATGCCTGTGGGAAATTAATAAATAATTCTGAACCGATTCCAATTTAATGAAGTATGTATGTGATATCTAAACGAGTAAATTAATCGATGCATTCTGATGTAACAGAGTATATACTATATATCACCTAATTGATTGGACCATTTATAACTGTATCTCTATGCTTGATCTGGTGGCATGGGCTATATTTATAGGCATAAGGTCGCGTCCCCAGGTGAGTTGACTTTCGGAATTTTTCTTCTTTTAAAGTCAAGGAATTTCGGAATATATGCATTTCCGCAATGGGAAACAAATGGCAACATTAATGGCCTTGGCAACAGAAAATGCAAACAAGAGGGAAAGGGAATAGAAACAGAGCTGAACGTCAAAATGTAAATGCAATAAATAAGCCTCAGCTCTGGCTGGTCAGTTTCGCACAAGTCTGCGTTGGAAATGGACGCCGGCCATTGCCATAAAAAAGTATGTTGAGAATATTATACTGTATAGTGAGTATACGGTCGGAAGAAGTGAAGTGTACTTCGAAGATCAAGCTAATCCTGCGAGTGCTGTACAAGTATATGCAGAAAGGTGATCCACTCTGAAAATAGTGATTGAGTAGTGAAAAAGGGAAATATTTATGTGATGTCTATTGCGGCAAGGTATTTAGGGCATCTATTAGTCTATTGGACTCGCCAACGTGATGATTTGATATGTGATTTTAATGTCCGCGTCGGCTGTGTCCAGCTGCTAATCAGGCCACGCCGGCACGGATGTCAGCACGGACTTGGTCGCACTGACGTGGTCGGCACTTTACACTTCGACTTCCACTCCGACTCCCACTTCGGGTAGTGTCCGCTTGTTCACAACAGCTGCCGGACGTAATAAAAGCAGAGAGCATGCGAGCGGGGCTCGAGTGCAGCATGGGCAACGGCAACGGCAACGGCAACGGCAACGGAAGTGCAGGCGGTAGGCGTCCCCGGGCTCATCAGTGTTCCCACTGACCATTGACCGCGTGACCGACGTGTAACAGTGGCACCTGGCTGCGATGAACATTGCTTTGTCCACACATACGCCGTAAATTCGAGGCTTTTTAATGTCAGTCGCTGCCGGCTGCCAGGCAGTTGTTCGTGAGTAGTTTGGTGCCCGCTTGCTAAGTGAATGGAGTATATTGGCTTGATATGCACATCTACGTACGTATACCACCCCGGTACTGAAAGAGTATTGCGCCGTCTGCTAGCCACGTGCAACGCCATTACTTGCAGCTTTTTGCTGCACGTGTATACTATGTAAAAAGTGAAATTCGTTGAGGTAATGGTAAAAATATGGCACTCAATGCAAACCGAAAGCAAGGCCACAGAGAGAGGTAAGCCCTTTAAGCTCGGGGCTGCAACTTTTTGCAACGACCAAATGGGATTTTGCCAAGCCGCGAAACGGCAAGCAGAATATATGCAAAGTTGGCTTGGCTTCTCGTCTAATAAAGAATCAAACCGAAAATAAGTCATATTTATGCTCGATTTGATTTACTTGCAAGTGGAATATTCCAATAGGAAGTATATGGATCTCTGAGCTGTTGAGCAAGCAGAGCGTTGTTCAAATTTATTTTCATTAAAATGTCAGCTTTGGCTGCCATTTGTCCTGCTGCTCCTGTCCGAAGCTCTGCGCTTGTGTCTGTGTGGCTGGCAGTTTGATGGCGCCTCCTATCCCTCCTGACGGTTTTCGTTGTGGTTTTGTTTTTGTTGACGTTGTTTTTTGCTCTCGACGCATTGAAATTGCGCAAACAGGGTATATTTGCTTATTAAAATCAATAAAACTGACAACAAATAACAGGAAAAGGGAGGTGTGAGGGAGAGAGGAAATAGAGGCAACGAGACGAGATATTCCGAAACGCAGTAGGGTCACCCGCGTTCCAGGATATGCGCTAGTCTGGCAAGCCCCCACCTTCATTTTTTCCTTGGAGCATCAGAGCAAATTGAATTCCGCAGAAATCGCTTTCTGTTGGCAATGTGTACGCGTCTCACACATTTTTATTATTTTATGACACGGCAAAAACACACATTTGCTTCCCCGCCGCCACGCCTTGGGCTTACTTTTGTGGCCAATATCTACAGTTTTACTGATATGCGTTTACTCAGTATTTTTCGAAATTGTAAAGTTGCCACGTGCCATGTCAGGGCTTTCCGCCGGGTTGCAAATACACACCAATGAAATTAGAAATTTGCTACCATTGGGAATTCATCTAGTTTTCCCCTCGCCACTTTCTCACGCTTTTCACCTCGGCTTCGGTGTTTGAGGTTGGCTCAAAATGATCCCACTCAAACAAGAGAACAATCTGTCACAGATGGTCTGGATGAGCTTCAGGAGTGTCAGCCAGATGTCTCAACCCTGTTTGTATGCTTATGTGTTGCATGGTTAGTTAGCGGGTCCGGCATTCTGCATCTGTTTGCTCTTGTAATGCGCCTTGTTTGTCATCCACTTGTTTGTTATTTGAAGCCATGCTCTAGTTATATATCTATATATACATATTTTTTTCGTTGGACAGCTTTGGAGGCGAGCTGTCACATTGCATATATTTGTATTTAATTTGCAGAGCGCTCCATGCCAAGGACCGGCTGTCTTTAACCGTCCCTGACACAGATTTCGCCAAACATAGCCCGGGAAAGCGACTAAATTCGCATCAAAATGCGCGCTACGTTCCTTTCGGCAAGCCGGTAAAGAGATTAATTACTTGAATCCGGCTGACGGTTAGCACACTTCCTCTCAGTTAATTAGCGCGGCAGCTGACTGGCACATACAGACATTTTTATGCTAACGCACAGCTATAACAAATCTCGGGTGTACAAGACTTAAAGAGACCCGAACGCCCAATCAGGGCGCCTATAATTCGTTGTTCTAGCGAATAAGCTAGCTATATACTCTGCTCCCACACAGGATGGGTATTTAAATGTTCAGTGTTGATATAGCTTAAGGCACGGTTCGGGGGGGATAGGCTGATGACGGTTGCCAGACAGCGAGAAGCAGCGTAAGCAAATGGGATGGTCTAGCAGCTGGCTAACAATGGTCAACGCGACCGTTTTGGTCGTAATTGCTGGTGGGGCAAAAGGCTTTGATTATTTATATGTAAATGTGCGAGGACGAGGACAAGCTGACAGTTGTCGTGGCTTTGTTTTATTTTTGCCAACTAATCAGCCTCTAGATTTCTAGATATCAATCATTCTTGCAGAATAATAATGGACAATTTTAATTACCCTCGATTCGTTGCGAACGTCGTTCAGCTAGAGATGGAGATGTGTCTCAGGATAATTAAAATGAAAATAGAAACCAATCTAAGTTCTCATTCAAATCTGGTTCGTTCATAAGTATATTTCTGTCACTGCATTTAAACATATTTGCCTTCGAGGGTCGTAGTATGGGGAATGAAATAAATATTCGCTCTCTGCCCATCGTTGACTTTTTGCCCATTAACGGGTGGATAAGTAATTATGCCAGATATTAGAATAACCCAAAGACTTGACTTGCTTGTGTGTGTGTTCTATTCCGTTGTGCATTGCCCCGTTCCGTTCTGTGCTCTTCCCTTTCATTCGCTCCGCTGCTCTTCTCTTCTCTTCCGTGCATATATCAATTGTCAAGCCAAAGCTTTAACCTCGTTATGCATTGTTCACCCGCATCGGTGTGTGGGTCAGAGCGGGATAGCTGCTGGCTGATGCTTTTATCTACATCTAAGCCTCCACCTGTGTCCTGCCCAATCTATTTATATGTATGCGTGTGCTCGTTCCAAATGCGCTTTGCTGGAATCCGGTTACCTTTGTGCCGACTAACGAGCATTGGAGCTCAAGCACTGGGCTGTGTATATGTCGAAGAGGCTCACAGCTGTGCAGGATGAGCGATGGTTTGTGTCCAGGCTAAAATTAGATCTCGCGGTTCCTTGCTTTACACTCTAGCTCAATGTTCAGTGTGGTCGTGCATTAAAACTTAATTGAAATTGAAAGGAAAGCAAGACAAGGCAGCTGCAAAGTTTTCACTTGTTGAACATAATTTAAAAATTTCCAGATATTTATGGGAAGCCCTCGAGCATAAGCATTGCGTAACCCACCAACAGTTCCCAAGAATCGTTGGCCGAGCAAAAATATCCAAAGTAAACCAAAAGAAGGCGGATATCCATAGCAGATGCCACGATGACAGCTTTGGGTCCATTAGCTGTTAGGCCGTAACACAGGCTATATAAAAAGCAGAAACCACGTAATAATGTCATCTGCTGGCACCGCAGCCAGGACAAGGCCCACACATAAAGTCCCCTTCCGGCTTCGACTGCCCAAAACTCTGGGCTCTACCCTGCGGATAGCCAGCAAGAACATTAGAGGAATATACAGACATCCGGCTATAATGATATTCACGGGAGTGCTGGCTTGGGCTTTATGTTTGCCTTGTTCGCAATGGTTGCAATCATCTTCATTTTGATAGTCAGTCAATATATAATTAAATGACTATTTCAAGTGACCAGCTACAGTAATTTGTGATGAAATCACAATCACGGAAGTGCTTAAAATCCGTGCAGAAGTGCAGCGAAAATGCAATTTACATTTTAGCTAAGAGCAGCGGAAGCGGAAATTGTTCTTGTTGATGGAGCCGTTTACATTCAAAAATATGTGTGTATCTGCACGACGGCAACAACAATGATTTAATTACCTACAATCGATTTGCCGGCTGTGAAATGAATTGAGTAATTGTTGCCGGAGATTCGCAATATGAATTACCTAATGTGGACATACACAATTTAGCTAACCAGATCACAGCTTAATCCACTCAGCACCTAATTGATTTTAATTGAGCTTGAATTATTATGCAGTTAGAAAACAATTCCTGTGCGAACATCTTAACTGAATTTCTCTTGAAATAATTCAAATTTCATTCTCGCTGGTCCTCGAGAGACTACTCACAAATTGCTTATAGGCCCTACCAGACCAGTTGAGAATTTTCTAATAAGCAGTTAGGCGAAGGAAATGGGCTGCCCACTAAGCTTTTCAGCTAACCCTTTTCCATTGCAAATATTAATATTTTAGGTCAACGATATTTCTGTTTATAAAGGCCATTGAACGCACATTTCTCTCACTAGAATGTCTATACACTTAGCATAAATTATAAATTCGTTCAGCGCTTCAAACCAAGTGTGTTAGTATTTTGACATATGAGTTTACATATACGCAGCTCTAGCAAAAATATATAAACTGTTGAAGGTCATAACATTTCCCGCACATAATCCCACACACAGACAACTATGCTCGCAACACTCAGATAAAGGATTGGCCTAAAGCCGTCTGGGTCAGACTTAAATTGATGGCAATGAAAAACTATTGACATAATTTTATATAAAATTTCTACTATTTGGGAAAATGCTTGAATTTAAGTAATTGTTGAATTGTTTCCTTAGACCAGCTGAAATAGGTTACGAAACATATCCCCAAGACTTCCTGTGATAGACTCCCAATCGACTGAGATGTCCGCCACGCAGACCCATACACGCACTTGATGGGCCGCAACCTTTAACCTTTGTGGCTATGCGAAAAATAAGTGAAATAAACAAACAAATTAGAGTAAACGAAAAGGAGACACAACAAATGCTGCCCTAATCAAAGAGTGTCTGTGTGTGGGAGTGCTTGAGTGTGTGTGGGCGTGTGTAGGGACAAGAACTTATAAGTCAGTTAAAACTGTAGGCGGAGCCTGTAACATAAAGTAATTCGCCCCTTCAGCCGAGAGCCAAAATAAACAATTTATCGTACCAGTAAGAGCGCCAAGAGTGAGAGGTCAAAGGTCGGGCCACATAAATCACCCAGGCAGTAAACGTCTGACGTGGCCACAGGAACGAATCTCATTTTTGGAGATAAGTAAAGAGCAAAGATAATAGTGAGTACATCCCTGTCATACATTCAATATAATATGCCATCATAATGGGAAAGCATTATCAATCTGTTCAGTCAGTGGCATTTAGGTTTGTTTTTGCATTTTGACAGGAATTTATAAACCCAAAGGGCCTGAACATACGACATCACTTATATGCCACTCTTAGACATTTTTAACGGTATTGTGGGATGGGATTTTTCGGTTGGGCTTTCGAATAATTAGCATAAATTTAATAAATACTCGTACGTGCTACGCCCCCATGCAGGCTGCGACCTAAGTGCGAGAGAAAGGGGCTGCCTTCGGCGAGTTGAGGATGTAAGTGCTTGAAAATGGGCATCTGTTTTTATTATAGCGCACAGAAATATCGATCCAACTTTGCTGTCAAAATTAACATGGAAATCGAATCAACAATGGGGAAGCCATGAGCACAAAGGAATGCGTGTTAAATCAAAGTGAAATGGAATTGTATTCTGAATGTTTGAGCGAATATTCAAAGAAAAAATTCGAATATGTCTGACCATTTCCCATACAAGTTCCCGTAGTTAGCATTACGTGTGTCGAGTTATTTACCCCTCAACACTAACCAGAACTATATAAAGTTATTCAATTCGGCTGCTAGGTTGATGCGCTTTATATCCTTCGATCGTCCTAGACTACGAAAGACTCACGGAGATCACGCGTGTATCAGCTGTAGTTCGTTTATAGCGAAGGTATTTTCTATGTAATTGATTCGTAGTAAAACGAATGTAAGCCACTCACAATAAAATGCTCATGGTGTGTCCTTGAGATTTGGGAATATTTTCCAGCTGAACTGGCGCAGCTCGACAGCTTCGAAGATTACGATTTAATTGTCGCATTACAATTAATTTTGACTGAGACTCGGCTAAAGGAAAGTACACTGCCCTCTCGCACTAATAAAAACTGACCACGCTTTGTTTGTGTGCAACGGGCGTATACGTAATGTGCAGCCATAATAGCTCACAAGCACTTCAATAGCCACTGGTAGGAGCATCGACGAATGCTTAGAGCGAACATTTTCATTATTGTGAAAGCAATTTCTGAGAATCGAAGGATACGTAGTATTCTCATACGACTAGCTGACCCGATGACCTTTAAGACCACAGCTTATAATTGACATTGCCCAATAAATAGTACTTTAAAATGTTTAAGTTTAACTATTCACATATAGTAAGGAATAGATTAAAGAAAGCGGTCGAAAACGGCTGTATTTAAAGGTCGACATAAGTAATAGAAAAAATTGATTTTATTCCTGCCGACTTGGTATTTGGGTCAGTTGGTGTCGCTGAAAGTGCATTTCCCACAATTAGGTGGCAGTAAATCGGAAAACTTACCTGTAACCAAGCAGGAAAATTTATGGTAACAACCAGCTGCGGGCGGCTTTTCACTTTGCCACTATTTGCGGCTCTTCTGGCTGTACTTGCTTAGTTTAATTGAATTGGCTCGGGGCTATGCGCTTGTTGCAGCTGCCGTGGCTGTTGCCGTTGCACTTGAAACTCGCCGCTGTGTCAATTCCACCAAAGGCTATGTATGAACTCTGCTCCCGTCTTTGCAGGGTGCACGACAGACGCGGTCCGTTGCTCTCGACCGACTGATGAATGGCGTCTGGATGCGATATCCATTCGCAGATTCGGCAGCGGAGAACGATGTTCCGTGTTTCGTCTTCGGGGTTCGGTGTTGGGTATTCGGTGTTCGGCGTTCGGCGGTCGGCGGTCGGCGGTCGGCGTTGGGCTTTCGACGTAAGTTGAGAGTTGGGTTATGTTTGTTGTTGTTTTACTTTAGCTGGAGGCAAGCAAATCAGCAGTGGGACTGGGCCAATGGGCCAAGTGTGAGCGCAGCGAAAGCAACAACGAAAGCGAAACGAAATAAAATAAATGCCTTAAATAATTTATTGCATGTTTTAAATGTATGTTTTGAGCAATGAGAGTCAGAGAGCGCGCGAATGATGAGAGCACAAAAGTAAATAAACACAAACTAACCACAGTTTTTATTTTAGCCAAATTGTATTTTCTAGTTCATCTATTTGACGTTAGGCTCTCAAATACAGCGCGCGTTCGCCTACCGCTAGAGACTTTCAGAGAGAGAGAGAGAGTGTATGGCGTCCACTCTGCTGCGTGACTCGAACTGAATTGAAAAGTTGGCAGTCTCGAGTTGCGAGAATTCCTCGAGACTGTGGTGGAAAGTCCGACTCACCACTGCCCATGTTCAGCCACTTGACGTTCGCTCCTTGTGCGTGCGTATGCGTCTCGTATCTACAAAGCACACATTTCCATTGACACCCTTTCCCCAAGAGTGCGCCTGGCGCGCCCGTTCTGCATGTTTCGCTTCCACTCGGTTCGCCTGATAAGCTTTCACCCGTCTCTCGAATGCTCCAGCTGTTTGCATTGCCCCTTGCGTGCTCCAAAATGCACAATAATAACAACAAATGGAGCTTTTTACGCTGTGCCGTAGTCTCGCATGGCTGCTTGCCCAGCTCACTCAGCTGTTTCGCTTCCTCACAAATACTAATCCGCGCGAAAGTACTGCAAATTGAAATAATCCTATTGTGCGAATTGATTTACTATTTTGGATAGTTGAACATTATTTAAAGATCGAATATATGCATAGTGGCCTGCTGCATTCTCTTGCTTCCTCAGAAGTATCAGCTCTTAAGTTTGCTCTGCACTTCCAATGCGAAAGCTTCGGGCTATATCTATGCGAGAGCGCCGCCTGACGTGGAGCTTTCCAGCTAACATGCGGCTTCTCGCAGCTTTTACTCGTGATGAGCAGCCCGTGCGGTGCGTTGCTCGTGTTTCATTGATGCCCAAATATAGGTCAACAACGTGCTTCGGGCTCTGGTTGGTTGGTAAGTGGAGAGCCAGGAGAGTGGACAGGAGCAGAGAACGGAGTGTTGATGACGGCAGAGAAAAAGGCATCGTCGGAGGGTTTATCAGTGCAGTTAAAATATTTCAGCTGCCACGCTTATACACGTATACCGTAGCGCTCATCATGGAGCAGCGCGAATACAAATGTACACGAATGAAACATCGCGTATACGCTCGTATACCATCAATAGTTGAATTTATGGCCGACCTTGTGGGCATATACAAATATTTGGTGCATTTGTCACGATTCGTTGAGGGCATTGCCATTGTGTCCGGGCTGTTATTAAATTGTCGCTCGCTGGGACAGGAATTCATGCTGGCTCTTTGTGTAGCCAGAAATTGGGTCACTACTTGAGCGGAGGCCTGATAATTTCACCTTAAGCTAAATATATTTTTAAAATGATATGGAATGCACTCGCAGTGCAGCTGGTGGAAATGAGTTCCAAGGACTTACTTAAGGCGTAAAGCAAAAGCTTCTTCGAGTCGACGAACCCTGCATAGGGCTTCAAGGATATTTGAGAACTACCGACTTGCGTGCATTCCAATGGCCCACGTCCCACGCCGCGCACTTCCCATTAAACTGCACCCCCACGCACTTCTTCGAATCCGGCTACAAAATTTATTGGAGTCGCATGAAAATTTTGTTTCGCTTATCTCAAAATAATTTGTTTGCCCAAATGGCAGCACGTTCCATAGAAATAATCTACAAGAAAGCAATGAATGAAAATTACTGCTCCTTAACGGTGCTCCAAGCAAGTCCAATTATCATAAAAGAGTCTATCAATTAAAGCCAGCCTCAAGCTATTCTTCAAGTAGGCATTGTCCTAAATAAATTAATTCGAATCAATGTGAGTGGAACGATATTTAAGATGAAGATATTCCTCGAAAATCAAGAAATATATACTGGTGTTATTTAAGTCGTGACACAAGAATATATAAGTTTTAAATGTAAAAATGGTAGTCGAGTTTTTTATAACAGCTCCAAAATATGCAACATTGAAGACATTGAAGAATTGTAAACTAATGAAACATAAGAGTCCGCATTGTTTCATCGTTTTCCAAATGATGATTATTTAAAAATGATAATCGATGAATACAACTAAAAATATTATATAGCAGGCGTCTGTGTGTGTCCCTCATTCTAGCTTCTCTCACGCTCTATATATCTCCTCTTTATGACTCCTCTAAAAAAATCAAATCACAGTTGAAATCTACTTGTCCAAGTCTGAGATAGGGCGCTAATACAATGCGATTATTAGGTGGAATACTATGGAAGACGGACGCGACTCTCGTTATCTGATTAAAAAAAAGGCAGTTCAGAATGAAAATTCATTCAAACTTTAAAGTAATAAAAGTTTTTTCAACGATTCGCTGAGAGCTTTGTCTTCTGTGGCCGATTGTCCCAGCAAAAGTTCGCCCATATCAAATTTATTTAACTGTGACTCTTATAGATGACAGGCGAATTTCGATTATGGCGGAGCATGATAACGAAACATTATGACAAATCGTTGCGAAAATAATGCTCGAAGAGCTCGGTTAGTTCGACCTTTGTCACTTTCGTCAAATAATATATAGAAAGGTGGGGGTCGAGGTAAAATAGTTGCTTTCTCTCTCATGACTGCTCCCAAGGAATACTACCGCTCTCACATAAATTAGTCCGAAATCGGCATTATTATTTGGAACTTGAGGGGAACCCCATTTGATAATGCTATAGTGACCTTGCTAAATACAAGTAAGCGATTCATGACACCCTGCTGCGACTTATCAATCGATGGATCGAACCAATATTTATTTGTATAGAAGAATTTTGATGCAATTCGTGTGAGTCAGAGGCATGGTTAACCGTTTATGGCACATTATCGTCGGAATCGTTCTACCCCGTTAGTTCATCAGCAGATAAGAGCGTCGAAGAGAGGGAAAGAGTCAGAGAGAGAGAGAGAGAGAAAGAGAGGGAGAGAAATATATTTCAGCGGGGTATGAGAAAAAAGGGCTTACTCAAATTTGAGCATATGAGTGCCTGAACATCTTCCAACAGAAGCGATCTTATATGATTTGTACTCATTGTTGGTTCACGCAGACTTTTTTGAGATTTCGCCTTTTATCTGCCCCCAAAATTTGCACAATTGATCGGATTCAGCCATATGGCGATATGACCTGATAAGGCCAAACACCGCTGCCAAAAACATTTCAATATTCACTATCAATATCAACTGCTCCGCGACGAGGCAGATAAGAAGTGGAATGACAAGCATTGGCTTCACTGGCTCAGACCCGCGTTCATAAGTTATCGAGACTCCGTGCCGAGCAGAACCCCACCGTCGAGAAGAGCGGAAAGCTATAAGATAAAAAAAAAAGTGACAACGGCTGTGAAAATAAAAACCTTTCGTTGAACAAATATTTGCGAGGCAATTAAGAGAATCTACGGCGCGTGTGTCTCGGTAGTGGGCCCGAAAACTATATCCGAAAGTTTTTTCGACTCTATCAAAATTGACGCATTATGTCTGAATTTCTGCGCGAACATGTAAGCTCTTTAAGGGAATTACCTGATCCCTATAAAATTGAACGCAAAAGTGATAGAAGACACTGTCTGGGTATAGACTGATATTTCCAATTAGTGCCGAATGTTAGCTCTAGCACGTGATATACCTATATATTTCTTATCGAAATGCTCACTTTAAGTACCTTTTACAGATACTGAGTATATAAGTAAGGGCTACCCCTGTGACGATTTACGTATTTCTATGAACTATCCTAGCCAGAACTGCTCCTTTCTTGGCTCTTAATTGTGAGGTGAGGTAGTTCCAGTCGAAACATGGCTCCCACCTAGACAGGTGCTCAAAGAGGATCAGACAAAGTTTTAACACGACTTGGACATGATCTCAATCAAATAAAATTTGGGGCCCACTTATGCCAGTTGTCAGATATGGTTGTGAACTGGACTCTGTGATAATTGTAGCACCGTAAAAATTAGTTCGCAATTAAGTATAAATTTTCAATGGAGGATGACCTCATATGCGGACGTTATTTGAAAATCACTGTTATAGCAAAAATCGCAGTCGGGTGTCGCTCTAAATCACCCTTTCATTATGGGCTTAGGCTTTTCATCGATTTGGCATTTATTAGTCATATCGCTTATCAGAACCAAAAACGTCCACAGGTGTACCTTACAGATAAACAAGGTCGAAACAGATGGCCCATTGCGACAACGAGTGTTGTTATGTCTATACGCAATCTGCGGGAACTATTTCAAGGGAAGAGTCTCCAGTTGTCAATTGAAGCCAGTTCTACTGCATAGTTTTCGTCTTCATCATTAACTGTTTGTTGCCGTGCAATGTTTACCGCTGCGATGGCAAAATACCGATAAGACCCGTTTTGTATATCGGCATTCCAATGATAAGATAACCACGCGAACATATTTGATTCGCAAAACTGTTTACCTAATGGCTACCGTTTCGTGCTCTTTTATTTAAATAAGCTGCAAAATAAATTGCACGTCTTAAGAAGCTTTTGTGGAAATATCGTTAAGGAAAAGAAATAAATTATTTCTCGGAAAACGGCTTAGTTGTGTGACATTGTGCTCTTCAAACGGAAGTACTCTAGCTTCGCACTTAAGCAGCAGCTAAAGGATCTGCTTCTGAGCCAAAGTCCAATCTGTGCGCATAACAATCTTATCAATATTTATGTTGCGTCTGCCATAATTATGGTAGCCAAACGCAATGTCAAAGGCCTGTGCATGCTATCTGTTACAGCGGAATACCTTTCATTGCTTTACATGACTGTAATTATTTCGAACACGAAATTCCTTGACATTGGGTAATATATCATATATGTCTTAACTTGCCCATATCGATATCTAATCTTGTATGCTGGAGTGTGCCGCGTGTGTACATCATTATTGCCACAGTGGAGATTGCCTAAAGCGATAAAACAATAGAA
>JABVZY010000326.1:238446-264558 GCA_020883555.1 Drosophila nannoptera | reverse complement strand
CATGCCCGGGAGTGGATCACCTCGGCCTCAGCTACCTGGTTCATAAATGAATTGCTTACCTCGCAGAAGGACGAGGTTCGCAATCTGGCCAATAACTACGACTGGTATATTATTCCTGTCTTTAACGTCGATGGCTTTGAGTACTCCCATCGATCGGTAGGTTCAAACTTACATCCTTCATCGCTGATCGCCAATAACCTCACTGAGCTGCACATAACAGAACCGCTTGTGGCGCAAGACCCGTCAACCACACCCCACTTCCACGTGCGTAGGAGTCGATGGCAATCGGAACTTCGATTCCCACTTCATGGAAAACAACGGCGCCTCAGACGATCCCTGTAGTGGGAAGTTTGCTGGTGAAGCTCCTTGGTCGGAGCCGGAGACCAAGGCGCTGGCTGAGTATTTAACTAGCATCAAGGATAAGTTCAGCGTGTACCTGTCATTCCATTCGTATGGCCAGTGGTTGCTCTCCCCTTACGGTCATACGGAGCTGGAGTTCCCAGAAAACTACGATGATTTGCTTCAAATAGGTGAAGCGTTTTCAGAGGCCATCAAAAATCTGGTGTATGGAACCCAATATGTTCACGGTTCCACGGCCACCGTCCTTTGTAGGTTTACCCGCACTTTCAAGGTTTATTGAGTTCGATTGAGCCAGATTTTCTCTTTTCTAGACGTTGCTTCAGGCTCCTCTGTCGACTGGGTCTACAATAAATTAAAGAAGAAAATCGCCTACACAATAGAGTTCCGAGACAAAGGAAATTTCGGATTCGTACTACCCCCCGCACAGATTCTTGCCAACTGCGAAGAGTTGATGGCTGGCATGATCGCTTTGATAGATAAGACCAAAGAGCTGCGCTACTTATAATCTAATGTTAACTGCACAGCTGGATAATAAGAGACACCAACCATGACGTCACATGATTTGTTAAGCTAATACTATAGACTATATTCCGAAGAATGAAAATACTTGGTCTACATTTTGACCTCTTTTAATGATATCATTCCTTTTGTCTCCAATAAGGCAATTATATATATTTGGGATCCAGATATCCCAGCTTCTTCGACTCAGCCAACAGGGCCATTATGCCGATCAGCGTTTCCTCGGCGTTGGCTATGATGAAGGCAGGCGGCAGCACAAATCCAAAGTTTCCCGTGTCGCGGAACTCAATCGTGTAGGATATTTTGACGTCCTGCTCATTGTATGCCCAATCGTTGGTAGCACCCGAAGCGGGATCTAAAATAACAATTGTTATTTAACTGCCTTTTTATATTTCCTTCCAAATTACAAAGTATCCCAGCTGATGAGCCGTATTCGTAGACAGTGCCGTAAGGCAGTTGCTTGACTGCCTCACTGTAAGCTCTGGCAACTTGCATGAGGTCATCATAGTTTTCGGGGAATTCGTCCTCCGTGTGGCCATACGGTGATAACAAGAGCTGGCTGTAGGAGTGGAAGGCAAGCATAACATTTACTTTGTCCTTGATACTGGCGACAAAGTCCGCCATGGCTTTTATCTCGGGCTCAGAGAACGGATATGGTCCAGCATAAGTTTCATCACACGGATCAGATGAGGCCCCACCATTCTCCATCCAATGTGAATCGTAATTGCGATTCGGGTCAGCCCCAATGCAATTCGAATTGTTAACTGGTTGACGCGTTTTACGCCACAGACGATCCTGGAATTGCACGAAGACGTAAACAGGCTCTGCAGAATAACTCGCCTTGGCTTACCTTCTCGTGGCTGTAAACAAAGCCATCCACATTCAAGACCGGAATTATATACCAATCATTATTCTCAGCCAAATCGCGTATCAATTCATCCTTTGAAGTGAGCAATTCGTTGATCAGCCAGGTAGCCGTGGCTGAGGTTATCCATTCCCGAGCATGTATGTTCGACTCTATGAACACTCCGGGATTGCCCTCCTTATAGGAAATCTTGATGCCCCGAATGTCACGACCTTCGAACGACTTGCCGATGGACAAGGCTTCACAGACATCTGGATTGGCAGCGACCACGTCATCCAGCCAGGCCTCTATTTCAGCCAAGCTGTTATAGCGCCTCCAATCGACCTTCGACTCAGATCTTAAGTGCTGTGTCCCCTCTTGATCGATCAAACTGAATGTATCCATATGGGGTCATATGGGTATTGGAACTGTTGGCTCCACTTACCGCTGCACGTTCTCGATGAAGAGCTCTGCACTCGCATTCACTGCCTTCAACCGATCCTCGAATTGGCGCAACGCCTTGGGAGCGACCATCAAATCGCACTCCAAGTCCTTTTCATGCCACACTTGATACTGTTTGATTGAATTGTGAACATAATAGGTAACTGCGGCAGAGTCTCTATTTGGAACTTACATTGCGATTAGTCGCTGCCAATGTAAGTAGTTTCTGCTTCTGCAACTGGCTTCCAAATGTAACCTTGAAGACCTTGTAGTCTTCATAGCGCACTTTCCCCCCGATTTCCAACGTGCTCCCCCCTTTGGCTAAGGCAATTAGGGATAGAGCGGTGATCAGCTCGAAAATCTTCATGTTAAACGATTTCAGTTACGCGGCGAACTGTTTAATGATCGGTAGTTCAGTAAGCAGTTGCTCGACATTTCCAAGTCATAAAGATAGTGTCGGAAGATTGTGCCAATCAGCCACACTAATTGCCACGATAGCAACTCATTTAGCTCTATCGATAAGCGCGATGATTGAGTACTTACTTCAATGTGTACTTTTGAATTATATTCAATACCCATTGATGAGTTCAAAGAAGTGAGAAATCGGTCGAGAAATAATATAAATAGCTACCGAGCTCACTTACTTCTCATTCGTCTTTATTGAGCTCCACTTGAATGTGGGTTATATCCAACTTTTTTAGCTTTACACATTATTAGCAAAGTTGGGGAACTATTTTATTTCGCTTTCAAGCATCCTGCACCACAATCCGACCCTTCACATATGTCGCAGAGTGAAGACTTCACCTGATAGTACTCGGTGGCGCGGCGATCCGTGTCGTAGTAGTCGTAGAGGGAAACGGCAGCGGGCTTCTGCTTGGCTACCGAATGCGCCCGGAGACCAGCCACAGGCAGACACTTAACGTCGCCTGGTGTGAGGCTGTCGAGGTAGACAATCACCGTAGAATCCGAGTTTTTGGTTTCGATGCGCTTGACTCGGTCCACCTGCTGGATTTGGTCAAAACTATCCGAATTGCTCACAAAACCGGAAGGTAAGACGATTTCCATGACGGCCATATTGGAGTCCTTCGCCTGGTCGCTTGTCTCAAGGGGCACGTACTCAGCGCAGACCTCAAGCCTCAGCTGATGCATCGGCGTATCCTTCACAGTGGGCGTAACCTTAAAGCTGGGCTTCTTATCCTTGTCGGCCAGATTATACCGATACGACAATTGCACCATGACCGATCCAGTTCCCTTGGCGGTGAAGTCCACTCGACGAGTGTTTTTGGGCAAAACGTGGCTCTGAAGCACCAGCGAGTTTTCCGGATTCACTTTAACGGTTTCCTCCTCGCGATCCTCAGAGGATTGGAACGTGACGTCAATGTTGCCTATGCCAGAGCCTGTCTTGAATGCAAACTTAGTTAGTGCTTGCAGTCCTATGACAGTATCCTGAGTCGAGGAGAAGCCGCCCTGGCTATTCCGTTGGGCAATCAACCACTTAACGATGGGCAAAGACACATTTGCTGGCTCCTCCTCGAGGAGAGCCAGCAGGATATACGATGTGATTTCCACGTCATTGCTACTGGGTCGCCAGAAGCTGATGCGATCCGAGGCCGTTGACGTCCTTTCGGGAGCCTTTGACCACCATTTGAGGCCATCTTTCTGCTTAGCTAAGCCGTTCAGTGCGCTCAAGACCTTCTTGGCCTTCGGATGTTTAGCGGATTGCAAGGCAACGGCTGCAATAGATAGGGAATATTGGTCGTCGGTCTTATCCACCTCTTCAGCGACGTATTGCAGAGCTTTATCAATGGCTTGTTGATACTTTGCTTCACCCGTGAATTCCTGGTGAGTAGGCTATGTTAGACGACTTAGTGGCATTGGAAATAATATTATTACCTGATTTTCAAATAGAGCGATCAGTACAAACGAGGTCAGGCCCAAGGCATTCTGATTGGCATTGTCGAAAAGTTTGCCCACTTCGGGAAACTCGCCGCTGTCCTTCTGCTTGGAAACCAGGAAATCGAGGCCCTGTTTGATGACCATTGGATCGACATCTGTATATTTCGCAGCTTGGTGGAAAGACCGCACAACGTATGCGGTTAGCCAGGTGCTGCCGGAGTGATCGGACTTGCCGAAAGCACTGTACGATCCGTCATCATGCTTATAAGTCAATTCCCGCTGATATCCGATTTCGAGGAACTTCTTGGCCTTGGCCACCACAGTGGGCATGTGCCGATTGGTTACTTCCAGGTACTTGACAACCAAAATATTAGGCACAAAGTTAACCATATTTTGCTCCCCACAGCCGTATGGCATCCGTACTAAATTGTGCAGATTTTGGATGGTGGGGCCTAGTAGATCACCAACTACGGAGAACTCAATAAATTCGGAATCCGGAACCACTTCATCGGGAATATCGGCCTTTAACTCTTGACTGAGTTCAGATTGCTCGCCAAGATTAACAAATACCGCTTCATTGCCAAACTTTGTGATCCCGTCGGGCTCGACCTTTAGTTTCTGATGGATCGTATCCCCCGCCAGAGGGCTTGTGGCTGTGATCTTCAAAGTAATTGAACCGACCTTCTTGGGTCGTATCATAAAGGAAACGGTGCGACCATTGTTGGAGGGTATGCTGACTCGTTTCACTCGCCTGAGCTCATCTATGGGCTTCTCCTCGATCTCGTTAATGGCCTCGGTAAATTCAAACTCCCGATCCGAGTTATCCATCGTAACTTCGGCGTCGAGCGCTTTCTCCATGTAGTTGAATATAATCACGGGTATGGCAATTACTTCGCCTAGAAATACGACAAAATTATTGATCGCTTGCAGCGATTCGAATTGAACTTGGTTCTCGATTCTCACCTCGTTTCACGGAGTATGGGAGATTCGTTGACACAAAGAAGGGCTGAAATACTCGAATTTTGCTCGCGCTCTCAGTTAAAGCTAATCCGGTTCTTGGGTTCAGTGAGAAGCCAGTCACAACCCATGAGGTGATTGTATCCGGAATCTTTTTAGACAACGTGAAGCCTTCTGCATCAGTGCTATTAGGAATCAAAAATATATAAAAAATGAAAAGTTAATGGGTATATTTAGCTTTGCATATGAAGATACCTAACAAAAATAAGACGAAGCACACAAAGATGTTAGCGAATACAACTAGACAGGTAACAAATGTTAGCCATGCATTGTGTGAATGATAGCGAAAGCGTTAAGGATGATTCTAAGAGTTCTGATGGATCTGTGACTTGTATTAAATGACTTAGTTGTGTACGTTTTTGTGAAATTTCCGTGGAGTATCCAAGACTCGGTGAATACTGTGCGTATGCCAGAAACATTATGGTCTGCCTCTTCGTCAGAATAAATTGGCTTTTGTGCAGTCTTTCGTATTTTGTTGGTGCTCAACCTTGGCCCACTGGCCTTCATAATTGGTATGTTACCCGAATCCAGTTTTTTAATTGCGTGTACTTTGAAATGCAGATAGATTAAATGTTATTATTATTGATTCAGTTAGTTAGCAAGCATGTGCAAATAGTTGATTGAGCCTTGTGAAAATCCGATAAGTGATCCTCTCAGAGAAATCCTCACAATGGGGAAACGAGTGCTGGCCCCATTGTGACGTTCAAATGAATAGATGGACGCAGTACGTATCATTGAAAATACATCAGAAGATATATAATCCGAACTGATGTATACATACAAAGATTTTGTCCGCTTATCAGTGTGCAGATACATGGTGATAATACGACTGCCTAAAGGATATAAAAGCCTAAAGAGCCAGCACCTCGTAAATTGAAGTGGAGTTTTGCACTGAGCCGAACTCGGAACATAAAGAAGTGAAGTAAGCCATTCACATACTTCTCCATATGGTCGAAAATCCAGCTCTCGGGGAACTCTTGGCGGATTGGTAATTTCTCCGCAGCAGATACAGAACCCTCTTCAGCCGTGTCTAAAGGCCTCTGGACAATACTCAACGGCACTATGGAACTCTCTAGGTCGAACACGTAAATTGTCTCTACACGAAAAACGTTCAATTATGATAAACAAAGTAAGGAAAGCGTAACAGCAATGCGCCCACATATTACAATTTTCTTATGAACTTATTACTACGCAGTTTCGTGCGATTTTAGTTGCTTTAACAAATAACACCATATAGATATGATCACATTTACGTTGAACTGCTCAAAAAGATCCAAGTCTCGGGGAACTCTTTACGAACTGGAGCCACAACTGCTGGACCCAATGGAGCATTTGCCGCACCTAAACCATAGCCGACGGCAGCCCCTGGTATTAGTGACCCACGAAAAGCCGCCGCGTATGTCTTGGTTTCCAGAGACAAATAAAATGTACCTATGCAAAAAACTCGTGGAATTAGTCACAGTTGACAGATCAGTGAAATTTCATGAATATTATCCTTAGCCATCCGTTGCCAAGTGCAATTATGAGTACATAATGTCAGATATCGCAGTTAGTATTTTTTACAGTATTATTTTGAATTACATCATGTGAGTTTCGAACATCCATGATTCCGGAAACTCCATTCGGATGTGCGCCTCGGCTTGGTTCGGAGCACCTATAGTAACTCCTACAAAGTCTCGAACATCTGTCGTTCGTAGTTCAAGCGTTGGATATGATTTGAACTGCTTTGGGCCGGGTGAAGCAAATGGATGTCGTAACATTCGAATACCTAGGCACGAATAGGGTTTACATTGGACACACTCTTAATGGCTTAGCTATCTATTAAGAGTCTAATTCAGTACTTTCCCAAGTCTTTCCAAAAGGGATGAGGCAAAATTTCATAAATGGTATTTTTTGCATGCGATTAGTTGTTCCCCGAAGTAAAATATATGTATTTTCGCAATTACGTTGGGTAGTTTGCGTAGAACCAAGTTTCGGGAAAATCTTTACGAAATCCATCAGCCGAACCGCTCTTGGAAGCTTGGAAGAGAGAACTCTCTGAGAGAACTCCAAGCGAGAGCCCCGCATCGACAACGTCCATGTCACAATAGAAGGCTTCAGCACATATATAAACAAACAGAAATTCAATGATCTGTGACAGCACAGCAATCTACGAAACTCTGCGACTGTCGTACTTTGATTTTGAGCCGGATATATGCTATCATTCACAAAGCAGCTTCAGAATATTTATATTATTAGGGTGGAGTAAACATTCCTCAGCGCGAGGGGCAGAACCTGAACCTTAGTTGGCAAATTAAATGTATACATTAAGAAAGTATTCTACATATTGAAGGAGGAATTTTAGTTGTACCGAGGTCCGATCTACCAGAAAGAGACAGTTGACCTGTTAAAAGCAGCTTCTTCTTAATACTGTTACTGATAGAGGCCTTAATGCATGCTTGTTGACTTTGCAGGCGGGAACACACCTTGGATTGGACAACCACCACAGCCAAACCTCGGCGAAGTTGTCGCGTATGGGCACTGCTTCCGCAGCTAAGTTGTCTTCTTCAAAATCATAGATTGCTTCATCGGCTAAATATTCTTGATCCCTATTGGCAATGCCGTCGAGTGTATCATGTGAACGAGTGGCTAAACAAACGTTTTAAATATATTCATTCGATAACTGGACGTTTTTCGTTCATCCTTTGAGTTTTGAAGACACTTCTGCATTCCCTCAGCTTTCAGCGGGGGGACCCTAAACTTACCAAGATTGTACGGATAATTGGCATTCGTGAGAGTTACCAGGCCAGAGGTTTGCCCCGGATAGCGTCCATATCCCTCTTGCCAGGGTGTCGAAGTCTTGTACTTATTGAGACTGTCGAAAACTTCGCCTCGGGCCAAATCATTTCCAGATTTCAGCAACAACACACTTTGATCCACACCGAGTAGACCCACGTACGAATCGGGATCGGTCTTTATTTTTAGTTTGACCTCTTCGCTCGGCTTTGCCTCCAATGGGGCTGAAATTTCGATCTGTGCAAAATATGTAAAGAGTGATTTAATATATCTCTAGCCTATAGCCTCATTCTGACTCACAGAATTTTCGAAATCCTTTTCGAAGTCGATAGTTTTCTCCTCGAATCTCAGCTGGCCACCGAGGACATAGTAGACGAAAATAGAGGCCTGCGGCACCATCGCGAATGTGGGCGTGAATTTAAGGGTGTATTGCTTTCGGCCCTCAGGCACGACTACATGCTCAGCCTTGATAATGTTTCCCCGAGCGACGACGGCATACACGAAGTAGGGTATAACATCGTTTGACTTCACATCGAAGGACACGTTTTTGCCCAATTTTGGACTTCAATTAAATTGCTCTTAGTTAGTCAACATTTTTCAGGATATCACCTAACAATTAACCTACCTTGCGGTATTCAATATTATTTTCAGCGGGTCTGTAGATTCGACGGCGGGCCGAAATTGTTGTATGGAGCCCAAGTAAGCGCTTGACTCCGCAAAGGATCCTCGGATATTGAAGTATCGGCTCTCGTTATCGGGGATACGGACGTTGAAAGTAACGGTTCCATTTTTATTTAATGGAGCTTCAACCTCGATGTTTTCAGTTTGGGGCGAATCATCAGGGTAAGGTAAGGGACGGAAGCCATAAAAATTATTTATAGCCTCGAATCTCAATTTGACCGTTCTGGAGCCGCCTTGTGCTGGGGAGCCATCCAGGTTCTTGACTGCGACTTGATATTCGAACGACTTGTCTGGATGATAACTCCTTGGTGGATCAACTGCCGTTAATTTATAGCGTTGTGTGTGCAAGGTGACAACTGTGGATCCATTTAGCTTGATACCCGTTAAATCCTCGACAACCTCAGCAAAAATTCTTAGGGGCGGAATATTTGAATATATATTATGTGAGCCATATCTGTCGGCGTCAATTGGGAATTCGACGTGACCCTTGCCATCGATGTCAATTGTTTTCGACTGCCCCGATAAGCCCGGTAAGCCACCGAACATATAGTTGTTCTCCAGCGAGACGGTCGCCTTGCCCTTGACTGGCTTGCCGTATGTGTACTTGGCTCGAATCGTCGCCTTAATCACTCCATCAGCGACAGCCACATCCTTCGCCGATTCGACCAGCACCTCGAACTTGGGCAGCACATACTTGGCTACTTCGAAAACCTTCCGTTGCGTGCCCTCGTCAGCCACTTGTACAGCGATGCTCCATTTGCCCAAGACGGGCTGCTCCGACAGCTGGAGCTCACCAGCGTACACACCATTGGTCAGCTGAACATTAGAGATCTGTTTAATGCGATTTTGGGCTCCATCGGTGATTAAAATCGTGATCGGGGCATCGATTGTCGCCGGACGCGTGTTCTCATCCAGAAATAGCACCCTGAACTGCACTAGATCTGCTGGCTTATATGTGGCTTTATCGGTTTGTATAAATACGGATGGCTCATTATCCTCATAGTTCAGTTTGGTAGTATTTGCAAAGAGCAAGCCCTCAACGCCCGTAGTTGTCAAATTGTAGTCGCCTTTTAATAACTTGGGCACCTCGAATTCGACATTCGTCGTGGACATGGGCTCCACCTCCACCTGCTTCGTTTCATTGTACGACGGTCCGCTTATGCCCACCTTTATGGTGCTTTTGACGTCGGCCTTGTGAACGGATACAGCCACATTGTACTTAAAGTTAGATCGAATAGTGCCGGGCGCAACTACAGTGTAGATCCTGTAATTTGTGAATGTCATTGTTGTTACTTAAGTTTCACTAATTATTCCCTTAGCCATTAACGACTCGCAATATTATTGATTGCCTGTAATTCTGTCTGACCATAATGCACGTAAAATTCTGAGAACACTTCGTTTAATTTCCTTTAAACAAACTGAGTTTTAAAATTTTTTGTCTCTATTGTTCCTATCTGAAGCATGTCGAGAGATAACGTGAGAAGAAAGCGCTCGATATCTACGTATGTATGGACAAAAATATGCACAATCTTTACGTTTTAAGAACCGGTTTTAGAAATACAATCATAGCCCTTGATAAGCAAACTGGAAACTTTTTTCTATGACTAGAATACAAGCAAAGAAAGCAATGATGCTCCACACCTCTCAAAGAAATATGAACGACTGCATACGTATATATATTTACAAAGAGAGAATCTTATTGTTTTGGTAAATCATTGGTTACAAATCATTCCGTCATCGGTTTTAGCTGTATGTATAAAGCGAGTCCTACTTACCCGATACCACTGGCGAGAAGTCCCAGCTGAAGCACGCAGACACTAAATATTAATAATCGCGACATTTCTATAATTCATAAAGATTATAATTGTTTCGTGGAATTTCTTAAAACGGTGAAAATTTCACTTAATAATGTGCTAGTCTCTTGTTTCGAATAGTACAACTGTACATTAAGCACATTAATTGTGGAATAGTGTGCTTTGTATTCCTTGTTTATTATCAGTAGTCATGCACAGATCCATATACACAAGAACAAAGCCGAGCTTGCAAACAAAAAACCGACGCTATTTTTGTACCAAGACGTGAACCGACTGCCGCCAGCACTCGCAATGAGCTAGCTGCGATGCTCAGCAGCATTTAAGTATGGTTTTGAGTGTAAAGCGAATGCTGGAACAGTCACTCGGCCTTTCGTCACGCTCTCGCGAACGGCGTGTGAGCTTCGATGGGTATACATATAGTTCCGCTGTCTGCGGAAATCCCCGCTGGTAACTGATTGGTTCTAAGAGAGCGCACGAAGCTCTCCATTTGTGTGCTTACCTAAGAAGCTGAGTTTTGCGTTTGTTTACATTTCCATGGTCTGAAGCCAGTTCTGAAGACCTAAGGATTTTGTGCCAAGATCGATATATGATATCTGATATAGCTCGCGCATAACTCAAGTGACTTTTAGCTTCTGTCAATGTGCAGACTTAGTATATAAGTTAGTGCAAGACAATATTATTTGCACAAAATCCAAGTCTTTTCATTATAGTTGAATAGTTAGTGAAGACTCATTCCAAATTTCAAAAGCTCAATGTACTAAGCTTTCCTATACACACTGAGAACACATGTGGTGTTCCACTCGATTTCTCCATAGCTCAGACTAAAACCATAAAGAACTGGTCCCACGTAAATGTTAAGAAGTCAATTCAAGCCACTTAAATATACTTTTGTATATAATTATTTATCGTATTTTCTTTATTCAAAATATTCTACTGGTTTCTACATTATTCATTTGTATATGCGCTTGTGTATCTTCATTAAATAATGAAAGAATATTGAGAGTACACATAATTTTTTTGTTTATTTGTTTGCCCATTAGACAATTGCAATTATTATAAGTTTTTCTCCTCTTAGGATGTTCACTGCCTTACCCGAAATATATATTCTTATATGTATCACAAATAGGGCAAAAATAAACCAGAACCCAGCATTGCTCCTTCACACGAATTTCAACTCAATATCAATTGGGTACTCAGCAAAGGAATTGTTTCGAAAACTAATATACCTAGGTAAAATTAGACATTTGCATAATATCAAATATAAATATGACAATTACACAGATCTTTATTGAAGTTTAATCGTAAGAATATCATCAATAATAATAATAATTGCTTCATATCACCAGTTTGCCTGGACACAATCGAATTCTATTTGCGCTCTGTTCTACTGTTTTCGTTGCGATCCGTACCGCTCTGCTTCATTCGTGTTCTCCGTCAAAAGCTTGTAGATTTCATGTGTTTCATTTTAATGCTTTGTATCACAATTTCAATCAAGCATGTTCTATTCCCACTATTTCAAATTACACCAGCCAAAGGTTCCTAACTGTTGATTCAACTAATAGTTTGAGAATGGGAAAAAGAGAGATAGAAGGAGAGAGCCTTGAACATAGGGACGGAACAATCAATTAAACGTTGGGATTTCCTATTGAGCTAAATAAATTTTCTTGTCAACTATGGTGAATTTATAGAAGTCGGCGAGCTTTACACAGCTAGCCGAGGTCAAAAGTTTGTTATAATTTCAACCTAATTAAGTTCAGACTCTTATGCTTGGTCACAAGATTTACTCTATGGGGCTGTGTCTGGTGTACATTAGAACGTGCCTTTGGGATGTTAATCATGCCTGGCTTTTTATATGTAACTGTATGTGTATAAGTATATAAATGTACAATTTTAGATATCTATATGTGAATCTCGATTTGTGCTAATCTACATGTCTCGTACATAAAACGGCTACGACGCAATTATGAGCCTAAGCCACAAACAAATTATCGTGATTGGGAAACTTTGATTCATGAGAAAACATAGAAGGCTCATTCATATTCCAATTTTTTGAATATGTAAAGTTTACCAGGTCGGCCACTGCTTTTCATTGCCTTACTCCTAAACTTTATATCTCCCATTGACCCATGTTAGTCAATGGGTCTAGTATATAAATGATGTCCCTATATGATATTATGTTCCGTTTATAGAGTTTTCGTCTGTAGCAACTAAAAATGAAATAAAAATTCGAAGCACCGTTAAGCTAGGCCTATCTACAGTACTCGAACGCTAACTCCCATTACGGAACCCGTATTTACAAAAACTTCGACCTCGTGCTACTCCATTAGCGTATCATGTGCAGCTTCCAGCGGAGCACAAAGTAGGCGACTATGCGGAGAGCGAAGAAGATCCCTATCAGCGCCACCGCGTCGACCCAGAAGCGAGCGTCCTCCATGGACATCCATTCGAGGAACTTCTTGGGTACCCGATGATGACAGTAGATCTCATTGCAATGCAACTTGGCTCGATCCATGCCGTAAATCGCAACCATGGCGCCTGTCAAAGATTCGATAATAATAGCTGACGATCTAACTCGGATGCTGAAGATAACCCACTTACCCTCAAAGCCATAGCGCACGTAGCTCACGTATGTGACCCATTGCAGATAGGCCGGTATCGTGTCGAAGTTGACAAAAAAGCCCGAGAACAATATGGTTGGAATTGTTGTCACAGGACCCAGAAAAACGCCCGACTCCACATTCAGACCGGCACCAATGAGTAGGCCCAAAGACTGGGCCACTAGCGAGTTTAGCACACAGATGAGCACAAACATGGAGATGCGTTCCATTTCCATGGGCTGTGAGGTTAAGTAGTAGACGACTAACACAAAGACGCTGGAGAAGACAATCTGAACAATCGAAAAAACGTATTACATATTGAGCCCATGGCGGAGTTCCTATGCCACTTACCTGAAAAGGAATGTCAGCCAATGTCTTGGCAAAGTAGAACGCTTTCAGAGAGTACCAGTAGTTCAGATGCTCCCGTACAAACACCGACATCTCCGTTGGAACTGCGAGAGAGGCGAAGATATTTACTAAAGACATGTCAAACAGATTAGGTAATGGCTTTGTCTTACATGTCAGAATGGTGGGCATCATGGCCGTGAAGGTGGTGAACAGAGAAACGAAGAAAATGCAGCCCGCATTGCTCATGATCTTGCTCGCCTCGTTGCCAACGTCGTAGTAGATCATTCCAATGATCGCTCCGACAATTACGTGCGACGCCAATCGCATGTGGGTGAGCATGCGATCCCTCATGATAGTGCGGAACGATCGCTTCAGCAATATCCAAAACTGAGTCCAGCCGCTCGTCGGGAAGCCCGCCTTATTGGGCAGTGTGACGACGCTCTCGTGGGAATCGAGTAACGATGTCATGCATCCCACCACCGTGCTAGTGCCGCCGGAAACGGCATTCTGGCTTTGGCCACCCTTCGACGATCCGTAGCTGCCGCTGTCATCGTTCGTGGTCGTAGGTACGTTGGCGACGCTGCTCTCTGAGGTCTGAGATTGTTGGGCCTTAAGCTTCGGTGGCTTCAGCTCGGCCACCTCTTCGGTGTCGAGTGACTTGGTAGGCTTCTCGTCCTCCAGGGTGATCGTCGCAACAGCGGCAGTAGGGGCTGTGCTGTTCGCGTTGCTATTGTCCGCACCGTTCCCACTGCCCTTGGCAATGTCATTGGTTATGGCCTTGACGTTGGACAAATTGACTCCGTAGTCCTTGTTCATATACTTCTTGCAGATGCCGCTTTTGACGGCCTCGACCAACTTGGGCACCGCCTCCCCGTACTCGCCCGATGCTACTTCCAGCACGTAGTCAGCGGGATTGTGGTAGGAAGGGCATTCAAAGCCCAGCGATGAGAGGTACGGCACCAACCCATGCACCCGACCCTCGTACACGCACTGTCCCTGTGCCAACAGGTATAGATGATCGAACTTCTCGAAGAGACGGGCCGACGGCTGGTGGATCGTGCAGACAATCGTACGCCCTCCACGGGCCAATGATTTCAGCAGTGATATGAGCTGGAAACAGGTCGAACTGTCCAGCCCGGAGGTGGGCTCATCGAAGAACATCACTGGTGGATTGTTCACCAACTCCAGGGCTATGGACAGGCGCTTTCGCTGACCGCCCGAGAGATTGCACGTCAACGTGTTTACCGATTCCTTCAGGCCTATCGTTTCCAGTATTTCTTCAACAACAACGCATTTCGCATAATGGATCATATTCTTGCCAAGCTTCAAATTGGCAGCCACCATCATAGCCTCGCGCACTGTCAAGTTGGCAATGAGCACATCGTCCTGCATAATGTAACAGGAGAGCTTGCGGAAACGCCGAAGGTTTCGCTCCTTGCTGTTGATAAGCACCGACCCACTTAGCTGTGATGTTCTGAAAACAACCAAAGCCCCAAGGGTTAGCAAATCGTTTAAAATTGGAGTAGCAGATTTCTCGCTTACTTATAGCCAGCCAATATGTTCATCAAAGTGCTCTTTCCCGCTCCGGACGGTCCCATTATGGCTGTAATTTGCCCATTCCGGAACTTGCCTGAGACGCTCTTCAGGATGGTCTTGAATCCCCGTATATGTCCATCAGGCACCGAGTAGGAGATGTCACAGAACTCAATGTCCACTGGCGGTCGCTGAGGCAGATGGGACAGCGAAATAGTTCCCTTCTTCTGTCCATTCGGGCTGTTGCTGCTGTTGTTGTTCTGTACCTTGGGAGCCAGTCCGTGGCTACTGTGGACGCTGGGCCGGCCATTGCAGAGGTTATTTTGCGACCTGGAAAAGGGAGCAAAAGGTGGATCGATTACTTCGTGGGTCTGTTGGGTGTAGGCTAGTAGCTAACTAAGGGGAGCCTACTTGACTACGGCTGGCTTCTGCCAGCATGGCGCAACGTCTTCCAACCGTTGCAGTGAGCTGACACAGCCATTCTTTGTGAGCTTCGCCTGGACGTAGGAGAGGGAACGCTGCGAGGCAGATGGATTACTAATGGCTTCATGATGCGACACATTCATGTAAGTCTCTCCGTCCTTGAAGCTGGTATTCTGTATGCCGCCTACAGCACTTGAGTACTGAGGCTGCGGCTGCGAAATGCTGTCAGAGCTGCTGCAGTTGATAAATTTCAGCTCCAAACTATTCGGCATGTTTGCTCATTTATTTTACACCTTCAGGGGAAATATTTTCGATGTTATCACCGGGCTACACTCAGCAATAGTCATTCCACAACCGTCAATAACACGTCGGGCGTAATCAGCACATCCCCCTCCTACAACCCGCGCATTGCAGTTGCCGACCTCTAGTCGGTTTGGTTGTAGAATACCAAAGTTCGACTCGCGTTTCATTCATAAAAAGCGCCGTGAGATAGCCTCGAAAGCAGACTCTTTGGGCAGTTCCAATAACGTTCTCTTAATTGAGCATGCAGGTTTCGGTGCAAACTACTTACTACATGCTACATACAAGCCGAGAGAAGCTAATTGATGATGGATGGATGGACTGAAGTTCAATTGCTGTAAGATATGGGTCGGCAACTGCCCCCGACAGAATCGAGGCTGGCAAACGGTGTACGTATCGTCAATTAACACAGCTGATATCTCAATTTTCCGTGGAATCTCTTTATTGACATTAGCAAAAACGGGGTAGCTTTTGATAAATTAAATCGTGCCGAATAAACGGTTATAAGGTGAGCAAAGTTAAACGATGATAAAGACTGATCGACGTCCAATTGCTGTCGTAAACTAATTCTGCTCTGTGTTGTTTACAGAAGTCAACAATTGGACTGGAGGATATCTGAATACAAAATGGGGGCAATTTAGTAGTGCTTACCAAGAGCACATCACCCTGCTTGAAAGCTAATAACACAATGAACTCTTAGAACAGGGAACACGAATACATATCTGCCAAACACGGAATTGTCAATGCATACGATTAATGAAATTCAAATTCCAAAGCCATATTCAGAGACTAGCCGGCTTTTTGTTGGAAATAAATATTCGTTGACCAACGATTTTGGCCACACAAATTACAGCCATGCGCCATTAAGCGGCAATAGCGATAACAATTGAGCGAATAGATCGGACCCTCATAATCGATTTACAGTCAGCTAGCAATTAAAGCAAATCGTACATCAGCTGCTGGTTCTGGCCCACACTAAATAGCCAGCAAACTCAGATGAATACATGTATGTCATTGAGCTGCATAACGGTTATCAAGTGTTGCTACGTCACGTTCTCTTCCTTGTGCTGCTTCTATATACGATAAATGCGACTCTTTGCCTACGATAAATGCGCTCTTAGACAAAGCGAAACGATAAATGCGCCAGTGTGAATGGGCTCTCTCTTCAATCGGCCTCTGCACTTCGCCTCACTTCTTGCTCATCGTTCACTCTGCACTCTTCGCTCTCCACTGTCAACTCTCCACTCTCCATTGGTAGAGCAGCGTACGCGAATTGTTTCCCGCGAATTTCTCGGTGCGCGTGCACCCGGAGACTCGACTGGCTGGGTACATTTTGAGTGCGCATGTACTCAATTGCACCACAGCCGACTTCTTGCTTTGTTCATATTCCTCGGCTTGCAGTGCACTGTGCATGTCGATGTTAACGAACCCGGCCATCGGCGGCAGCAGCATTTTGTGTCTGCCAGCGTTGCGAAAGGCGTGCGACTCTACCGCTCTAGTGAGGCCAAGACTCATTGATTGACCACACTTGGCAAGTGTTCGGCTTAACAGTAGATAGGAATCTACAGTTTAAAAATGTATGACATATTGAAGTGCCACATTTATTCCCTTAACAAAGTAAGTGCTTATCAAATTTAATTTCTTGTAATTGCAGCGATTTGAACACACCCATTATATTGATTGATTAGCAGGCCTCACGGCAGCGGCTACTGTTTCTCATGTAATCAACTAGAATGCGCCAGCAAGTGAAATGCGTTCGGTTTCTTTTATATTTTTTTCTTCTAGTTTACTCTGGTTGCAAAGTCCAGCGGAAATATCAGATGGCGCATTGCATTGGATCATACGTGTTGTGTGGCAATTAGGGATTTTATTTAACCTGCTCTGCCGGTTAATGGACATATCTTAGTCGAGCCCTCCTAACCCCGGCACTTTTACTTAGTTGTTATGATGATCATCTGATATCAAGGTATCACCCAACAGTGCATGTGCTTGAACTCAGACTGCAAAAGCGGATCCGCAATTTGCAACACACAGTTTGCAAATTCTACAGAAATAAACAAAGAGCAAGGGAATAACTGATAAATACGACGGGTTCGCCGTATGATAGCAGCCATATACCACTCCGGGGGATATAAGCCACCTTCTTCACGTGGAGAATGTCACACAAAGCTAACTTTTCCGCCGAGAGACGCCTCGTAAAAGAGGAAATCCCTTGTGCCCTTGTCGGATATACAACTCGTGGATAATGAATGCTAGAGAAAGGATGGTACAGAGGTTGAATGCCAAAGGGAAGTAGACCAATGGTTCGTGCGTCTGTGTTCGATGACCTCGCTGTGTATAAAAGGTCAATAATGTTGAGTGTGGTGTCAGGGCAGACTGTTATAGTTCAACATCCGTTGCCGGACAAGTATGGATTGGAGCCCAGCAGTCTGTCAGTTCTTCATAGTTCCGGCCCCTTGCATATTTTCCCTCGCAACTGAATTGCATAATCGCGGCACGTCGCGCGACTTAGACCTGCGGCAAAGCGCCCGATTTCTGAAGTCCACTAGCTAGGAACTTGCTTTTAGCCCCGCCTTGTGGGCATATTTTCCAATATTCGCATAAATACTTAAACACTTGAAACGAACACCAAAATAACACAATAGGCTATGGCCGCAAGGCGAACCGCACTGAGCCGCGAACCGCGAGCCAACTTCAACACAGTTGAACAGAACTCTGACTACGGCAAAGTTTTGGACAGCCGGCTGCTTGTTCGATTTTTCCAGCAACGCGGCTTCACAGTCGAATTGGCCACAGTGTCGTAGTTGAATACCCTGTACTTTACGACTGCGCTTATCATAGGAGGGGCAAACATGCCTAGGATGCTCACCCATAAGTATAAAGAACTATTTAAGATCTACACCTGAATTCAACTATACATAAATACCTTACTTTTCAAACTACATTATAACTCCTCCACATATTACCAGCATTGTCTCTTGACATAGAAGAGAATTCGTAGATAGTGCAGAGTATAGCTAAGCCGGTCAGTCGATAATCAGGCATTCTTAATTGTTTGTTGTTGCCGTGCTTTCTTCTGCCGATTCCTTTTATTGCTCTACTCCTCTTGGCTATATGCGGCCACTGTGTAGGTTTCTATATAAATACGTGTGTGTGTACGTATATGTGTGCATATGTCTGCACGTAAGTGTATGAATTTCACTAGTGGCTGTTATAGTTGCTCATACGACATGTTGGCTTCCTCCTCGCAGTGAGCTCTTTGCGTGGCTCTCTCTTATTTCAATCCTCTCTCGCTCCCTCCCCGTCTATCTCTCTGTCCTTTACTCTTTCCCTTCCTCAATGCTAATAACTTGTGTGTCTGTATAAACTGAGTAGGCAGAAGGATGTGTCAGGCATTTTAAATGCTTTTGAAATTTGTGTCCCGACATATCTCGGTCGGTGAGAGAGTGCACAGAAGCTCAACTGTGCAGCAGGACGGTCCTTTCTAATTACATACATTGAATGGGCATCGACCGAGCATTGATTTCTATTAAAGCTCCTATTTGCATTTAAATTACTGAGCTCAGCTTTGCCTGCCGTCCGCCGGAGCAGTCCTATAAATATCCCTTTTTGCTCTTTCCCTAATAGCAAAGTTAGTGTCTCCTGATTCAGAGTAGCACAAAATCGTCTAAAAATTACACATGGCTTCATTTGTGTCTAAGATACTAGAGAAATAGAAGTTGAGGAGCTCGGATCAATTATCCACGAGTTGACTAATTGAAATCTATATGATGTACAGAAAAACTATTCTCATTTCAATTCGCATGCTTGACAGTGTATAAGTTCAGCGGGTTGACCGAGGGTGTTTCTCAAACGTATTTTCAGGTCGGCACGCGATTCGCGTTGCTCCTGAAAAATAAGCTTAAGCCATGGAAGCCTTGGGATACACTTCCACATATATATGTAGTTACGTACGTATGTATATTAGCTATATGCGTACGTCTTGTCTATCGATTTTTCAGGGCTGTTCTGAATTGTTTTCAAGTTGTTCCATTGTTCATAGCGAGGCACAAATACAAATTTCCCCAAACCGTTCTAAAATTAATACCTTGGCTATCGCGACATGGATGTCTGCTTTGGGATTTATGATGGCGCAAAACAAAAGTGTGCTGGCGTGATTTTGCTGAATGCATATTTATGTACATATTCAGTCAACAGACAGTCTACGGAAGTATATGACCTAATGACCGTCCACTCCCGCTCGAGAACACACCCCAAATTTGGCAACTTATTTGGGTCATTCGAAATGGGGCCTCGACATGCCTTTTGATATCCAATAAGCGTCCCGTTTCGCAGACAATCATAATCTATGCTAAGCTAATTAGTGCTCTCAATGTCTCTCTCTCTCTCTCATTCTCTCCATTTCAAATGTAAAATCTGATGATGAAATCGTGCTCGAATTACACTTACCCATAGATCGTATTGCACTGCTTCAAGTCGTTCACTTTTGGAAGCGGCAGTGCCTGCAGCTGGTTCAAAAGTGGAACTGGTTCACTATTTACAGCTGCGATGGGCTCTTGTTGATTGACTGATGTCGCCTCTATTGTTACTGTTGTTGGCGTCGTTGCTGTTGCGTTTTTGTAGTGAACCGCACTGAGAGGTGCCAGGGTGGAGGTCCCAGTTACTGCTGATGTACCTGCTCCAGTTGCTGTCGTGTTTGTCGCTGATCTGATAGGCAATATAACGGCACTGCAGCCGCTATCCTTTTCCACGAGTGGCACATTCGAGGCGAGCAACTCTTCCATTGCTTAGATCTTAGTGAGTATCTGTTCAAGTGTAAGTTCTTGGCATCAATTTACATGCGGTTACTGGCCTCGGTTCAATTGACTTTACTTTAGTCTTCAGTATTTTCTTGATCGTTATATTGAAGTTAGTTTCGTTCGATATATTTAAATATTCTTCATTTATAGAGTATATTCAGCGCTTGCGGTTGGTTGAATCAACAGTGAATTATTCATTGCTTATGTTTCACAATTTTTGATTTGGCATATTTGTTTGTCACGTAGTTGGAAGCGATGAATAATTCAGGAGCCCCTGTTCCTCTCCTGTACAGAACGAGCTGTAAATGAACGAGAATAGTAATGGATTCATGTAAATATAAGCAACTGCCTTTAGCTTTCACACGAAAATCGATACAGCTAAGAAAGATCTGGGCATCAAATAGGGCAATGATTCTACTCCATTCACTCGTACTTTGCTCTGTTCTTCGCTCAATCTTCGTTTTCTCTATCCGATAAGAAATCCAAACAAGAAAGCTATCTGAACCTACTTTCTGGATACGTTCTAATGCCCACTATCCAGAATGCAATCATTCTCTAAGTGACGCAGTAAGCGGACCCTATTCGCCTAGACAGATTCCAGTCAGCTACTTCGCACGATTGTCTCAATGAACAGGAGCCGTTGGGTTTACCTGCACCCGTCGATACGGTCTGGGTGGATGCTTTGGCAGGTGGCCGGGCGATAAGATTGCAGTTGTGCGGAACCGATTCGCGCTATTAAGGCATAGATTATAAAACATTTATATAAAGTGCCTATATGTATATAGCTTTATTACAGATTTGTTTGCAAGTGCGATTGGGGCTGATTTTGATAAGCTCCAGCCAGCCATTGACTGCCTTTTCTTCTCCTTTCCCCAACTATGTGTAATGTTAGCCTGACGAAGTATTTTATGTTATATGACCTCCGCCACTGGCTTTATTTATCAGCCGACGGCAACTGCTAAGTGTGAAATCAAGGTGCCATTGGCATTCTGGGAGCCCCTCACGAGTCTGCCGCAAAGTGTGGCAGGATGGCTGAGCGCCACACGGGTGCAGAGGCGCCCTACCTTAAGGTCTTTCGAAGTGGGTTAGTGGCACGTGTGGGGGAGCAGCTCTGAGTGGAGAGCACAGATACAGCCAGAAGCATAGAGACAAGGACGGCTGGTACACATGTACCAAAGCCTTAATCTATAATTGAGGTTTAATATTTTTCAACTTAATCAAGATTAAACCGTGCAGTTCAATCGCTTGATTCACACTCCAACGTGTCAGAACGTAGTTTTACACAGCTAGGCATATGGTGGAAGATATTCGTGTGAACTAACCCAGAACGTTGGCACGAGGTTTCATTTATAAATGACACAATTCAGTCTAAACAAATTGCGAGCGTAAACAATTAAATAAAAAATATTTTCCACAAATTCCGCGAGAGCAGCAAGAGAGCCAAACACAACGCACGCGCGCTCCATAGAGACAAAAGCAGGAAAACATTAAAAGATACATTTTTTTTTTTTTTTATATTTTAAGCAACTGCGCGCTGTTTCTATGGCAGCGTGTCGTATGGGAGTGTGGTGTCTATGTGTGGGTGTGTTCAAATGTACGCTTGACGGCGATTATGCGAGTGGATGTAACAAACAATAGTGATAAACTTTATACACCATGCTTCGTGAGGGTAAGTTGATAGAATGGTTCTGCAACGGGGCTGCTGCACTTTGATCTGTCGGGCCGAGGGGTTGGAACGGCAATAACCGAATCCACTATTCTAGCACATCTGTTATGTTCTATTATTCTTATTATTATCCAGCCGTAGCTCACCTCAATCACAATTACCGATTTTCAAGAATGGCTGGCCCATAAAACTTGTTTTCCGGCGGTGTCCGTTTCTGCGTCTGCTTCTGATTGTCTCCAATAATTTTTTGCCACTCTCTGCCACTATGCCGCGCTGCCAGTTGGCTGATTGCTCGAGATGCTCGTCGCTGGCTTTATTGTGGGTTCACTCTATTGTCAAAATTTTCGTATAATTTTGGTTCTTCACATGGACGCACACGCAGACACACTCAGATACAGACACACAGACGTACAGACACTGCTTTTGTTGCTATTTCTATTGCTGCCACGCTCTTCTTGAATACGTAATTATTTTTGTTTTACTGTGCGAGCAAATAAATTGCGATGCGAACAGCCAACTTCGAACTGTGGAGAAAAGCTCAGAGAGCATAGCATCAGCTCCTTCAGCGTGAACACAGGGCTGATGTTGTTGCTGTTATTGTCGTTCTCGGGAGACCACAGCAGCCTAGCTGGCGGAACAAGACAGCAAACGTGTTTCCTTTGGGGCGGATCACGCGACGCGTTTCTCCAAAGACGTGGAGCCAACCTCAGCGTAGCGCGAACGAAAAAGAACTGAAACTGCGAGCGCTGCTAATGCTGCTGCTAAGCTACCCGACGTCGCTCTTTGTCTATCTTTCACTTCCGCGCGCCCTCTTCCACTTCTTTCGATAGCTGTATGAATTGGATGTGAGCGACTGAGTGCGTCTGTGTGAGTGCGCGTGTGTGTGTGTCTGGCTGTGAGTGTATCGAGCAAGTGGGGAGCAGGTATAACTAAAAGACGACACGTTTGTTTCGTGAATGGCGAGAGGGTCCACGCACCGACAAAGAGAGTGAGAGCAAGAGCAACTCTTTCGCCCTAGCGACTCAGCAGCTGCTGCATCGTCATCACCGTTCATGTCGGTACCACCCCATGTTGCCACACTGTTATGGCCTCTGTGTCTGTGAGGCACGCCGCCGTGTGCGCATGTGTCATACTTTGTGTGAGTGCATGCCCTTCTGGGTGTGTATGTGTTTGTGTGAGTGAGTGCGCCCCAGCTGACTGCAAACAGCTGATCATAAACACAAAACAACGTGTCCCATGCTGCGCTTGGCTCGAGTGCAACTGCACTCAAACTGGTTTCTCCTTTGTCTGCACTACTACTACTACACATGCAATTGGCATTGGGTGTGCGTCAGTCGTCGTAAAGTTGCAGCTGGAGCCAATGCAAGGAGGATCACATTACATACATACAATACATTTACGATAAGTACATGACGTTATAGTAATTTCTTGTTCTCGGACACAGTGATATTCAGAGTGAACTTAGAACCCCGTATTTCACGAGCTTGCAAACAAAGCAAGCGGCGATCGACGCCGAATCGAAGCAAAACAAAAACAAAAGTAACAACTGCAATTTTCAATTTAAGCCGGAGAATCGCATGAGCAATTCGAATAAGTGCACAAGCACTCATTTCAAAGATCGCGCGTGCTCACGCATTTCATTGCAACTCTCAGTCCCAACGGCCTAAGTTCAGAGTCAACCAAACCCTCTAAAGTGTTACAAATGAAAGTCTATTCGGATTAATTGCATAACTGGACTTCCATAAAGAAAGGGCATGTGCTCTTACCATTGACCTCATTTTACATGCGGTTTTATTTACATATAAACATATATATATATTTACGTACGTATTTATATTATGTTAAACTAAAAACAACTCTCTTGGCGCTCTTATCAGCATTCAATTGTTCTAACTGTTGCGCAGCGCTGCTAAGCCGAAATTCCAAAAGAAATCTGAATAGTCACTCGTGACAAAGCTACAATAAATAGCAACGGGCGCAAGGACAATGGGCTGTCAGTCATCGGTTTTCCATTCAATCAATGATTCGAGCATAAGATAAATGCGAGTGCAAAACATTTGGCTTAAGTCTGGGTTAAATGAATTGGGCCAGAAATGGGTTGCAGGGCTACTTGCCAGTGCACCCAGATGTTTTTTTTATCTTGAAAGTTGGTTACGTCGCGTACCTGAAGTTTTATCGACTCTCTAATGTAGTTGCATTCAGTATACGGCTGGCTAATTAGCATAGTTGCTTTATTACCAGGGAAAAATAATCTTTTAGCAAATGAGTGATTAAGTTGGATGAAAGGGAGGGATGACTCACAAGCGAAGCTTAATTGCTGAATTGTTCTTGATGAGTACCTAATATATTATTGAAATAGAACAATTATACATTTCGACTGCTGTTTTCTTTAATAGATATTAAACTGTTAGCAATGTTTAACAATTTAAATTGTCAGAGCTTTTCACCGAATGCGCGCTTCGATAAGAGAGTCACCTCTACGGCTCTCACGGTGGAGCTGTTTCCAGCTTTTGTACGTGCTCTTAAATGTGGCGTGTGCGAGTGAAACAACACTAGTGTGAAGGAAAAAACGAAACAGAACGATTACTCAACGCTTGTCAAGTGATGCCCATATGACAACAAATGTAAATGTTGCACAAGTGCTACCCATAAGGCGGGAAATTCAAAAGCAACCTTCATTAGTGCACTTAACAGCAAATAATTAGTAAGATTTATTGTACAATTAGAAACTAGAAATAATTTATCAATGAGTAACTGATCATCGGCAAGAGTAATTTGAAAACTTATTCATTTATCGTACTGCTGTCATCGACAAAGTTCCATCTGACGTGCAGCATCCGCTCATCTATTCAAATGGCTGCGCGGATTTTATTACTGTCCCGCTCCTGGTCGCTGTCGCAGTCCCCGCTCTCTGCAGTATCCTCATCGCAGCTGGCCGCCTCGTTGTTGCGGGCAAACAAATGCAGCAGGCAACTACGTTTCACGTATAAAAAAGCGCACAGAGCGCAGAGTAGAAAGAGAACGCCGACAGAGCTGCCTATGACCAGGGCACGCACCCTTCGCTGCGAGGGCACTTCCAGCAGTAGTTCGGGGCTGGCCACTTCCACGCCATCGGCGCCCACGGCCGAGACTTGGATCTTGAAGCTGACGTCCTCCTTCAGGTGGCGAAGCTGATAGAAATTGTCAAAAGTCTCGGCGCTGCCAATGAGGAAGTGTTCCGGTTCCCTCCACCAGCGCACGGCATACAGGCGCAATGTCTCCAGGCCAACTGTCGGGTGCTCCCAGTGCAGCAGCCAGCCCTGCGGGTTGGGAGTCACACTCAGATTCCAGGGTGCACCTACGCCCCCGATCCGCGGAGGCTGGCTGTGCTGATGCTGCAGCTGCTGGGCGTCCAGCTCGTTCGAGGCTGGAGGTGGACGATTTGATTAACCTTAGGTCTGATTAATTTATAGTTGGAACGTCGTGCAAGACTACAGCTTATGCAATGTTATGGTCACCCAAAGCTTGATAGTTGTGATGGACTCACCTTGCGTTTGGAAACGGAATTGCTTGCTGAACATTCCATCGCCGTATTTGTCCTGGCTGAGCACCATGAACTCGTACTCTCGTCCGGGCAGCAGATGCTCCACGGTTGCCTCCATCGTCGTTTTGTCCAGCACACGCAGCGTGCGCCATTCCGGAGCGTCACTCAGGCGATACCACACGGTGTATTCGAGATTAGGCCTAAGATAGCCTGTCGGGAGTGGGCGAGGAACGAGGGTATTGGCATGCAATGGCTTCGCTTTTGGGGGCTCACCTGGCTGCCAGCGTATCGTGATGGAGGTCTCTGTGCTGTTCGCTGTGAGGTTGTAGGGCGGCCGCGGCGCCACGTTCTCAATCATTAATTCAGCTTCGGCCGTTATTGTTGCAGCTTCATTGGTCGCCGAGCACTCGTACATCCCGCGATCCGATTCCACTAGTTGGCTTATGGTTAGGTTGCCGCCTCTAAAGCTGTGCCTACCGGCGGGCAGGGCTTGGCCATCTTTCTGCAAGTGCGAGAGGGATTGTGTGTGAATTAGTTAAATCGGCATGTGAAGCGCCGGAATGGTCCACGCCGAAT
>JABVZY010000326.1:192377-209974 GCA_020883555.1 Drosophila nannoptera | reverse complement strand
GTCTACATTTCTACTTTATTATCCCTGCGGTTTTTCTCAGTTTTTGCTCGGTTTAACTTTGCTATCAAGCAGCAACAATAAACTTAGTTTATCGGCTTGCAGCGGCTTAGGCTTGCTTTAAATTATGAGAGTAAGCTGTCTGAGACTGCTGCCTTCAGCTTAGCAGCTGTGTCCGCTGCATCATCGTAATGAGTCCGCGTCTAACAGCACCAGCTTATCTATACAGAGGAGGTCAAATAACGTTCTTGCTTCCGGTCGTTATATACAATACATAGGGGATGCGGCTATAAAATTGATGAAAAGAAAACAATTATGCAATATATATTGGCTTCTTGAAAAAATAAAACATATCTCTTGGCTTAACACTAAAACTAAGCGAAACCGAAACAAATGTGAACAAACAAGTTGGAAGAGAATTGGAATTGTGCTCGTTAAACGTAAAGATTCGCATAAGCAAAATTCAGCTGCAGCGCAATGCGGATGTGGGCTTCGAGTTTTACATTTCATATTTCCTGTGGTGGAAACGGAATGTAGCTTACTGCTAGCTGTCTAAGCTTCAGTGCTGGTAGGTGGTGGGTAGTGGGTGGAGGGTGGTGAGTTGATGGTGTGGTGAGTTAGGACTGAAGGTGAAGAAAGTTTGTGAGCTGGCACTTCTAGTGAGGAACTTTAGTGGCCCAGAGCTGTGGGAAATACGTAATGGATGTATAATGTTTCCGCGTCAAGTTCTAGTTTAAATTTTAAAGTGTGATGTAATGCTCTTATATGCAACATCAACGATTACGTTTTCCCGCAAGCTCTGCGCCAGGCCAAAGGAAGTGGGCTTGGCCACTCCTTTTAGTGCGAGGATTTTACAAATTTTTCTAAGTTTTTGTGTCTGTGGTCTACAAATACTTTTATTATGTTTGCGGCTAATTGCATTATCATTATTATTATGTTTTTTTTTTTTTTTTGTTTGGGGTTTCAGCAGTGAACATCTACAGATATTTCGATTTGCGTTTGCGAACGAATTTAGTTGGAACGAAATGAACTTAGATGAATTTTTCTTCTCTTTCGCTCTCTTTGGTCTGATTTGCTTGTTTCGATTAATACTTTTCTTATTGGTTTTGATTTACTGCCGCAAAAATACTCTAGTAAGTGTTTGGAGCTGTGTTTTGTGTGTGTGTATCGTTTGGAGTCTGCATTCCGATTGAGCTGTTGCCGCGAAGCTTAAGTGAAGTTGAACTTTTTGTTGGCAATTGGCACGTTGCTGACATTGGAATGTCGCAGTGAAAATGAAAATAGAATACGGAAATTATAGTTAAATTAATATTCCAACTGCCAATCGAGCAACACATAAAACACATACATTGAACATCATTGAAAATATTTTCATCTCAGTCTAATTCTTTTCAGCACATCTGTCAACAACACAACATTAGCATGAAACAAAAACCATCGTGGTATATCGAGGTAGCATATCGATAATTAAATGACTCAAAAGTATAAGGTACGCCTAATTAACAACAATTTATCGATTAATACGCATACGCACTGTTGAGCAAAAGCTGGCTTGCCATTTACTTGGCAGTAAATATAGCAGTCATATTTATCATTAAATAAACTCTGACGTAAATCAAGGGGCAACGGAACAGAATATAATAGAACATAAATGCAAGTAACTAACCGAATATTGATTAGTTAGGGGATGCTCATAGATAAGTTATTATGTATGTAAGTGGATAGTATTTAGTTAAAGAGTTCGAAAAACGTTGAACATATAGCTTGATTGATGTAAGTATTTCGTTTACTGTGTCACATTTCTGACGCGCTTTCATGGACTTTGTCTATCTGTATCTTACTTTCTTTAGCTTTTTTTGCGTATCAAACAACAATGTAAAAAAGAGAGTTTAGAGAAGAAATTTGTATCTGTGATATCGTACCGTTTCGCTCACCTTCTTGTCCCACTGCAGGACATATGGCACCGGATGGTCGTTGGGGAACTCGACGTGGCAATTAAAGACGACTCCCTCGCCCAGTATGGCCGTGATGTGTACAGCATCTTCTGCAAACATGCCAAAAGGATAAACAGCGGTTAGTTAATGTTCCATAATTCCAGCAGCACAAGGGTCTATGAGTGGGGAAATCAATTTGAGAGTTGATTAAGAGGCCCTCAAAACATAAAAATGAGCATAAAAAAGTTCTTTTTAGCCGTCTGTGTTCCCGACGTATTGTTTGAAATCGTCTTCCCATTTCTTCGTAAATTGTACTTGGCCAGACACGTTGAAAGCTTTTGACATCTTTTGATTGATAGCTGCATCTTTTCACTGTCCCGACGTACAACTTGTGTGTAGCAAATCTCTTACCTATACAAAAATAATTCGCCCTTAATGCGGCCGATTCCTGAAGCTGCTTCAGACTCAATAGCCTAGCCTCTGTACCCTGGCTTTTGTGTTTAAGTGACATTCTGCACGATTTGCTAAGTTGACTTGACATGTGCTCTGTCCAGGATGCAACTGCCACCACGCCATAGGTCCCAGCTATGTGGGGTAGGCTATGCTTCATAGAATCAAAAACAGATTGAGAAAAAGCCATCGAGCCACCACGTTTTTTTTTTTTTTTTTTTGTTTAGCTTTGTCGATTCTAAATGGAATCGCTGATGGCCACATCGGTCACATGTCAAGTGGAGCTCATTGACTGATATTTCCTCCGTTCGAGTGCGCAATTTATAGTACTTTCAAGTTTTTCTGAGGCTTACATTTTCATCGAAGCCACATAAACGAAAACGAAACGAAAAAACTAGTAGGCTACTATCTTCAATCTCGCAAATGAAGAATTTCTCAATATCAATATAAAACTTCAGCAGGAGGAACGTGCGGATTTTTATGGTCGTAATAATTTAGTCCCTTTGAAGCTGGTCTGCTTTTATTAGTTAATTTCGTATTGTCTTTCATATTTGATTGCCGCTTAGATTGCCCGCCGCTGGACTGTCTACCAACTGCAGACCTCAACACTTCAAGCTGAGCCGGTTGCATGCCCCATGCAGTGACGGCTGTTGCCTCGCACTCTCTTTGCTTTGTTGAGCTGTTAATGTGTCGTAGAACGAATCTGTCAAGACCACAGCTGCAGCAGATACCATGGTCCGCCCGCACTATATGTGTCAACACACTTATTTTTCTTTTCAAGTGACAACTCGGGTAATTTTCACTATTGTTTCATCGAATTTTGGGGTTGCGATGCCTACATGACAATGTTCGCTTAAAGTCGAGTTCCGTTATTAGTAAATTCTACTGTAGTCGACTGTCGCACGTGCGACGCTTTAATTGCCGAAATCGGGCATTTGCTCAGGACCTTTCCTGCCTGGGGCTTGGTCTCCAGCGGAAATGCTAATGAATAGTCGGAAGCAGCAGAACAACGAAACGTTGCAATGTCATGCCAATACACACAGCCCCATCGACAGAGAGAAAGGGGGCGAGAGAGTGAAGGGCGCGCGTAGTAGGACAATTAAAGACAGAGATGCGCAGCCCGTACCACAGACAAACATGTTAACAAGCCGCTTTTGACAAGGCATTTGTTGTTGCCAGCTGTGGGGCGCCACTTTGGATATTTGAATTTGCTGAATTAATCTTTGAACGTACTTTGGGCAAAAGCACTCGACTATATTATTATTAGAAGTGCAGTGCATTCTCGTTGAAAGTGTCCTTCGAGAATCAGCCGCATCCTCTGTTGCTTGGGCTCATCTATCCATGTACAGTCATGCGCACAGTAAAAGGGATAGCTGCAGGCGACGCCAGTCGGTTAGCTTGGCCAGGACCCCCTGCTTGCCTCATCTGTTGAATCGCCTGTCAACTGGTCGTCCCTTCGCTCGTGCACTTCATCAGTCACTCACTGGCCCGATGTTTCTTTTGTGTGCTTCATATTATGCAACGAACGCTTGTTGACTTTGGCATTTGCATAAATTTCTGTTAACTTGGCCAGCTTAAGCAACACTTTTGAACATTGAAAATAAAGTAGTCGTGAGTTGCGAGTTGGGAATAGGGAGATCCGTCTAGGGTCTGCAACTAAGAGCACAAGTTTCCCTCTCGTGCAGAGTCGTTCCGCCATCATCTGCTCCTATGGACTGGGGAGCCAAAGACGCAGCCTGATATAGATGAAAACGAGCAGAAACAGAAGGGACGAATGGGTATACTGTACAGGCAGCTCTCTTGAGCGTCTATTGCCCTTTGACAGGTCGCCAGCCACTTGACGGCAGCCGGAAGCAGCTACCCAGGCGACGCTTTAGGCCGCCATCCGGTTTGGCTTTTAGTATTTTTTGTTTTATGCTCCTTTTTTTTTAGCCGCCCGTTTTGATTGCTTTAACATGCAGAAGTAGTCTCATTATACAATTTAAAATGTCCTCAGCAACATTCGACGCTGGCGGGCCCTTGATGTCCTTCCAACTTGCGCTAAGTTATTCACCAGCGCAGTTTGTTTTCATGGTTTAAAGTTGAGTCGTTGGCCTGGCTGCAACTAGCAACCATTATATTTTCTTGGAATTCATTTTTCAAATTTTCCACCTCCGTTGCTCAACGCTTTTCCACGGTTCTGCCTATCGCTCCTTGAGTCGTACTTGGCAATTGACCTTTCGACCGCGCACGAAATGGCCATCCATTGGCGGGCTATTGGAGTCCCAGGCGGATTTTCAATTTTCAGCCAAATTAATTTAATTCATTTGAAGAACATTACGGTACATTAAAGCAGGCATTCAGTACGAGCATTCACTTCCCATTTTCTAGTACTGCACTGAAAATGAAATTCCCAAATGGCTGTCACGTCTGTCGCCATGCCCAACTTTTCCCGCTGGCCCTTAATGTCTATGTCTCTTTCTCGCCATCCACATCTGTTCCGATCCCGATTCCGATTTCCAATCTCTCTCTATTTGCGTACCTATATATTTATACGTACAGGAACTTGATTTTTGCTGATGTGAACGCAAGAAGTTCAAGTGGAAACAGTCGATATCTGGTCGAGTTGGCACTATAAGTGGTATTTGGTGTTTACAATCGCTAACACCCGGTTCAACTGTCTCTCTGGCGGTCATTACGCCGAACAATCTCGTGCTGCCGCACATCAACTAACTGTCAACTAATTGCCAAATGTAATCAGCTTTTCGCTCACGTAAGCGGCTTATTGTGCACCATTAAATTTTCGAGAATTCCAAATCAAAAAAACCATAGAGAGGTGCCCTGGCCTATGCAGTAGAATCGCATATAGAGCATACGACAAGTACGCTGGACGGGAGATTTCCATTACAATTCAGCGGGAACAGATCTGATGAGTCAGGCAGAAATCAATGGCAATTATTGAGGTTTTAGAAAATCGAAGACTAGAGTACTACAGCTGGTTGAGAGTAATATTGATGATAAGTATTATTTTCACAGTAATTCAGCTGCAGTGCGTCGGCTGGCTTCTTTTAAAAGCCCTCTTCAGCCTGAGCCACTTACCTGGTATATTGTGAGCTTGTGCATTTTGCGCCAAGAGTGCCAACAAACAAATGAGTGCGAATATCAGAATCTGTATTGAGCCGTCGGCGACGTGGCTATATATCCTGACACTCTCGCCGACGTCCTCTGCGACGTCGTTGTCCTCGCCGTGGTGTCTTCTTCTTCGGCGCGTTGCTTTCACTGTGAACGCAGCCGTTTTCGGCGTCAGCGTTCGATGTGGAGTCGAAGCGGCTCGAGGCGTCGTAGCTCCGCTTGATGTGAGTGCTACGAGTGTTGACTCTGCTGCTGGGGGTGCTGCTGCTTCTGCTGCGGCACTTTCGTTGATTGTGTCTGATTGTTGTTGCTGCGACTGCGATTGTTGTTGCTTTCTCGTTGATTGGGTTGTGTTTGTGGCGCACGACGAACGCGACCGGCTTAATGCCTGACACCATCGATAAGACCCAGGGTCCGCACACACGCCCATGCCTCTGGTCCCATAGTCAACGCCGCCTAACGTATCGTTCTCACCTGCGTTGGCGTCATCTGGGAAGGAGAGTGTACAAGGAAAAGAACAGCGTTCAAATTAGTTTGCGAACAATTATATAATATATTTCGATAACCTAGTCCTAGCCACGAAAATCGGGCCAACGTCAACTAAACTCTCTACAAAGCTCGAAGGAGCTCAACTCTTTGAAATATAAAACATGTATGTACCATGTGATTAAACTAGTATTCAACTTTTAGTGGAAACCACACCGCCTTGAAGGTAAGATGACAAATTAATAAACTCAAGTTTTTCACGTGGACAACCACCAGCCGAGGGGGAAGCTCATTTGTACACACACGAACCTACTCACAAATTTAACCAGTTAATAGGTTGTAGCTACAAGGCAGACAAAGAGATAAGAAAGGCAATTGGTAGGGTAGTAGGGAGGCAGGTAGTGTGCAATCGAGATGGAACGCAAAGGAAGACCCATTAAATTGCAAAACGCCTATACAAATATCCGAAAAGTTTTCCTCACGCTGTTTGCCACTAAAACTTTCCGTCTTAATGTAAAACTTGTGTTGATTGTCGTGAGAAGCCATTGTTGTACAGTTGGGTCGTATCTATAGATCTGGGACTAGGTGTTATATGTGTGTATAGGGGTGATATGTGCTGAGTAGTTAATTAAAAGGGATAACTGTCACTGTGTGCGTAATAAGCAACATTCGCCCCCACAAGTATGCAACGGAATAATGTGAAATACTTGTTCGACCGTGAGCATTGCCAGAGAAGGTATTTTTAATTAAATTATTTGAAATGCTTTAATCGGAATTCCCATTTAAATTGCGCACAGTCTTCCCACTCTGAAACTCCTCCCTACAGTTGCCAGTCAGCAGTATTTAAGCGAGCGAATTTGTGCGAATACCTCGGCAAACCTGACTACAAGCATAAACATCAGCATCAGCATAAAAATTCTACATAACCACACATAAGCATACTCATGCGCGTACACACACACACGCAAAGTCGGGGCCGTATCCTCCCTTGAAAGCGCAAGCCAAGCGCTTTAGTAACGATTGCTTCGCCTGCTTTGTCACAGGACAACATAGGCGTCGGGAGCAAGTCCTTGCCTTAGTTCTATTAAGTGTTTGCCAGTGCAATTAAGTGACTTGAGTATTAACACGCACACATATGCATACGTATGAAGTGGGATCCTTTGCTCAATTTTCAATTTCGAAACGGCTTTGAGGTTACCTTTGTGCGCAGCTTTGACGTCATTAGTGATCTCTTAGGGCATAAATTAATACACCCGGCGCGAGGTAGTGACAAGTCAGACTACAAAGTTGATCATTAAGAGCCTGCTCGGCACGGTTTATGTTCGTCTTTATGCGCTACACATTTGGCCGAAAAGCTAATATGCCGCTTGCAAGTCTGCAGAAAGAGACAGAGGCAAAGAGAGCTAGAGAGAAAGGGAGAGGAAGACACTGCGCCTGCCGACCGAATGCTGGCACTGGGCTCATGCGTCGGCTTAAATCCTTTTGGCATGACATGTAAAATTTTAATAACATCAAGCATTATGAAAACTTTTTGCGCTTTGGCATTATGACAAGTTTATTAAAACAAAATTTATTTATGAAGCATGTACGCCATGGGAATGAGTGGCCATTAACCGCTCAGAGCCATCTACCACAGCCATAGTAGAGCCCCAAGCAGCAAAAACCACATTAGGCGATCCAACCATTTTCGTCCTCATCCTGGTCACACACAAGTGAACAGACGAACACGAGCAAGGCACGGGACAGGGTAAGCTACAATAGAACAAAAGCCGGAAAAATGATTTCCCTTATGGCTGAATTTTCATTACCGAAAAACCCGCCATGGCGTATGATTTCATTTGTAAATCAGCTCAACTTGAGCTCGAACATCCCATAATGGACGCCGGATGTCGAACGATGGAGGCAAATCAAAGCAGAGATAGAGGAAGTTAGGCGAGTAGGAGGACGATGGCCAGGGCCCATGCGGAAAATCAACGGTCGATGGTCACTGTGGTGGCCATCTTTATTATGGGGGCAGCTACAACAATGACAAATCAGCCAACGAATTGCATTTACTGAAACACGTGCGCAAATGCAAACCAAATCGAATGAGTCTGCGTGAGCGTGGGGGAAATAATTAAACGAAACACGATAGAGGTCGATGGGGACAAGGATGCCATAAATGTAGATATCAAATCAGTTGATTGCTTTTGGCATGACTTATGTCTCTGCAGCCTATTTATGCGTGGGTTCCCAAAGAATGTTGTCTAAATACTGCTAAATAATAAATAGGTGAAAAAGTGTTTCTAAGGCCACTGGACTTAAGGTGGACATATTAAGTAAAGCTCGACTTGATGGAATATGGATTATGGTATAACAACTCGCGACGCAAGAATGAATCAGAGGTGGACAAATAGCACTCAGGTTGCTGTGGACATTCGGAACCATTTCAATGAGCTGACGTTGACGCGCCGCCATTTTATTTTTGCTTCAGAGCACTGATGGCAGTGATGAGTAAAGCTTTTGGTTGACTGCACACCGAATCATAATTGGTCAGCGGTCGCTGCGGTCCTTTAGCGACAAAGTGCTGCAATGATCTTTGGCTGGAGGCAGAAAATCTGCGGATCGAGAGGTTAAATAAAAACGAGGACAGGCTTAGGGCAACCGCCTTGTCCGACAATGAAAACTAATTTGGTGTGTTTTCCCCTTTGTTGCATCTTCAAATAAATTACACCAGCCCAGCAGTAACTAAGAGCTGACCTCTGAGTGCGATACGAGTGGTTGTTAAGCTGTGCCCCTCATTTCATCTCTCACTTCTCTCGTTTAGAGTATTCGTGTTATGGCATAAACTTCAGAAGAACAAAAATTTGTCGAATTTTCGTGTATGCTGCTGTTGCAGCAGTATCTTGGATTAAGCAAAGGCAATAGCAAAAGAAAAAGGGATGGCCGTGACTACAGCCACAGGACTGCCGTTTGCGCTCTCTTGAAGCACGCCGAAAACATGACCAGCAAGAGGGATAATAGTATCCGATAACACTATCACCAGCAGCAAGACTAAGTTCTCAAGCACTGCCAGATGGGTGTGACTTGGACTGTACCGTAGAAGTACCAAAAAAAAAGGCCAGTATAGCATTGGCTACTGCACAACGAACAACTCCACTTCCACGCTGTGCTTTTGCGGTCGTTTTTGGCATCGAGCATACGCCGCATTGGCTTGGGGTGGAACTCCCAATGAAATAGGTCGTCCAGTTTTGGGTAGGTCTTGCGTATGCACTCTGCTGAAGAGGGGACTCTAGACCATGTTGGCTTGTTAAAAGAATAACAAGCATAACAATAAAAATTGTCATCGCATACATATTATGTAGGTCGCGTGAGTGGACCCTCCACACTGCAACGCATTGTCATCTTGCCATGGCAAACATTAAATTACCTTGTCAAGTCTCATTGTTGCCGCAGTGCGTCCTTTTCATGGAATCTAGAGCAGTTTTATTTCAGTAATTATAAGATATAAATATCCTTTGCATTTATATTGATAGCAAATTTAATTTTAATTTCTCAAGATGTGAGGAACTCACCCCACTGTCGTTTAAACATTTTTTAATAAGAAATGTCTTAAAATTTATAATTAACTGCTCGTCAGGGCCATTATGTAAACATATAAAATTCGCAAATTCTAGGAACGGCTAAATTAAATGAGAAGGAAACAAAACGAGCAAATAAGCCGCCGCCCAGGCAGGTCAAGCAATGCAGAAATGCCGAGAGCAAACGATATCAGGAACGAAATGGGAAGGAAAAACTCCCCAAAACGAGATTGGCTAAGTATGGAAAGGCCTTTCGGAATCAAGAGAGCAAACCATAACAACCAATGCTAGGGGTGAGGAGGTGAATGTGAATGAAAACGAAAACGGTACGAACATGGGCCATTGTACAATTTTAATTGCTCTAAAATGTTGTAATACAACACGAGCCACAAATAAATAAAATTTGCTGACATCAACAGGATGTTTGCGGGTTCCTGTGCGGCGCATGGACCAAGGGCAGACCGTAATGGTCTAATGACTGGCAAACGCCCCTCGCTTTGAAATTTAATTTGCTCGCAAGGAGAGACACGAGTCGCTAACTGCCCGCCTGCCGGTCCGCACTCCTGCCTATCGGCGTGGGCAAAAACGCAGCTCTGGTTAGAGATGACACACCTAATTTGTGAAAAATGGAAGCTGAGTTTTACTATTTACTCGATTTTCTACTAAAGTTAAATGAAGCATACCTAAACATACTTGGTACCCAATTTTGGATACAATCTTATTATTAGCTATGGGTCGATTATTTCTATCTGCCATCCCTAGTTCTGGCTTGTCAGCAATTTTATTGCCTTTGTAAAGGTGCCTCCGTCTGTAGGTCCATCCGACCGTATTTTTGTAGCCCGTCTAAAGGCGAAATTTTTAAACAGTTGCACAATGGAAATATGATTGCTCATCGAAACCGATAGCTTGGGTCTCCCTGTTGATACTCATTTATTTTATTTACAATACATTTCTGCTACTCATTTAGTTTTCACTTTTATCCCAACCATTCGAAGGATATTACGCAACAATTTTCAGTTCGATCTCGAAATAGATAAATAGACAGACAATCACACATAAATACTTCTTTGTTGGTGCTCATAATGTTTTTTTTTTTTTTTTCTTAGGTCACCGTTACAGTCTTCCGTTGACATTATTGTCAAATGATGTAATGATGTACCAATGACACTGCACAATCCGCTTCATAGTCTTTTCTCATGATTTTCACTTATGCCATCTTTTATTTGGCGGCTCAACTTGAAAAATAATTTAAAGCAATTAAATTTCATATATTTCCCAAAGTGAGCAAAGTTTCCTTTTACTTTTTATACTTTTCCGCGAAATCACAGAAGGGCCACAGGCTCGAAAAGGCAAACAATCGTGAAAAGGACGAGCTGGCGCCGTCAAAAAGGAACAAATTAGTTTTATGTTTCATGCTTAATTGAAGCATTTCGATTAAGAAAAATTAATAAAAAAGTATTATTAATATTTATGCTTCCAAGGCAAATAACGCATAGACGACCAGGCCGATAAGCAATAATTACGTAAAAGTAAATATGGAAAGCATCTTTAAGGAGTTGTACAGTCTGACTTGTTAACCTCAATTAGTACAACTTTTCCATTAGTATTTATATTAGTACTGGTATTATTACAGTAGTCATATTAGTATTATCAGTTATGTTAAAAGGAAAGTTAACGACCAGTCTTGCAGTGAAGGATCTGCACTTGACAGTGAAACTGTAGAATAGTTCGGTTTGGCTTTGAAGTAGAAAGAAGGATTCCGGAATGCGGTTCAAGAGTAAAGTTTAAGACTACACTCGAGGGGGAATCCTTCTGCCCATTAGCCCCTAAGCGCTGCCTTATCCCAAGCTGCTTTGAACAAGGCCCGTCATTTGACCGCTGTATGAAATGAAATGCTGCGAGTAGAAGAAAAACAAATCATGACTGAAGTGTAAAACTTTTCCCATTATGCAAAAATGAATTTCCCTGCCTTCAAGTGGAAGCCAAGGGCAGGCGCACAGATTAAATTCTGTACAAAAAATTCTTGCACTCAACAAATTAGGTACACCAATATATAATTCAAGAAAATATGTAAGGCTATATTCCGAGTGCTGAAAATATCTGCAAATTAGACATTCTATAAAGTCAAAAACTTAATCATTTATCGGTATTGTATGAATATCGTATTACCAACAGTCACAATTGCAAACAAATATCACTTTTCTCGGGAAAGGTTTCATGAAGAGAACTTCTGCCGATAATCCGAACTAATAAAAATAACTTAAAAGGGTTCCTGTACCAAGAACTTTGAAAACTTTGTTGTCCAGCCAAAATTGATTTTGAAATAGGTTTGATTGCGCTTTAATAGCGCCTAATGGCCGGCAACAAATGTGGCAAATTACTTTAATAGCCTCTACGAAATAATGAACACCGAGACACTTTGCAGCAGCAGTTCACGACAAAGGCTGGAAAAATGCCGTTGGCCACTCGAAAGTCGATACTCGAGCGTCATGGAGGAACAGCTCGAGTGTAAATTATGCTGGGCACATTGGTAAATGGGACCGCCGTTGTGGCCTAAAGGACGCAGTGAGAGGGAAATATGCTAAGAGTTTCCTTCGCTCCAATACCCAGTCCTTATTCAAGTATGATAATTAATATATGTTAGCTTTACTTTCACTGTTTGTTCTTTGGCATCTAATTGTTTAACTCTTAATTGTTTTCGCACAAAGTATCCGGCACGCGCCCCTCAGTTTCTTTGGCCTTCAAAAGCTTTTATCCCATTTTGACTTCAAAGTTGTTCCCAACAAAATAAAATGAAAAGAAATAAAACCAAAGTAAAAAGTTATGAAATTAAAGCCATGATCTTACTCAGAGGCTTAGAGGAGAAAGTACCATACCGTAAGTAGAGAGGTTTCAATTTGCCGAAAGTAAAAATTACCAAAATTTCTAATTTGTTTTCTTTTTGATCTACATCTGGTTTCTATTTTCCTTTGTTGAAATGAAAAATTCCACAAAATATTGGGTCTCAGAGATAAAGCTTTTAATTAAAAGAAAAAAATGTATATGCTTTCAGTCTCGAGCTCACGTATAGAAGCTTTAAAACAACCAGAGGGATAAAATAGAATTAGTATATTTTAAGTTCTTTCTTTGGCTCCACTTACTGCCATTTTGCTGTGGCGTAAGAAAAAAGTCCAACTAGGTCAATTTTTATGCTTCACTACCAATGGAGTGTAAAAAAAATACCACGCGCTTAGAACTATGTAGGTGTGTGAATGTGAACCCAGTTGGAATGATGGGGGAAATTCAATAATACTAGTGTTCTCTGCTTGCCCCTCGCCTTCACCTGGAAAGCAGGCACCTCTATGGCTGCCACCAGCTGGATGCAGTTAACTGCAGTTCGATGCGTTCTGCATTCTGCACTCTGCACTTTCAGCGATGTGTCGCAACACTATTGCCTCCCGCTTAAGCGTCATCGAATTGGCACAGCTGCTGATGCAGGAAATTCTATGTATCTGTCGCAGTCAAGTTTGGGACGGAAAACAAGTTGGTACCCACTCAGGGGCTATTCAGCACTTCGCTCTCGTGCTCTCTCGCGCGCCTTCTATCTCTCTCTAGCTCTCCATCTCCCAATGTCTTATACTTCACTTTAAAGCGATCGCCGCGGTGGTGAATATCAGAGCTTCTCCTCGCTTTTGCTTTGTGCTCAACATTCGCGTCATTATGCGCGCCAGTTTTTGGGCGCCAGTCATGAAGCCACACTTTCCGGAGTGTGTGTAAACAAACAAAGTCAGCTCCAGCATTCAAGCTGAGTGAACTTCATCGAACATCGAGAGGAAGCCTCGTTTGTGTGCTTGATTATTACCACGAGCAGACCAAGACAAACTGAGGCAACAGATTTGTTGTATTTCTTAGTGTGTTGGCTTCTCAGTTTTTCACTTTTCGTATTTTTCCATCTTCTTTGGCTTAGCTCTTCTGTTCACATAATCGCGCAGCATGTCTAACCCTATGGAAGAGTGTGCTCAAGCACTCTCCAGTTTCTCAGTTGGCCGTTATACGCCCATCTCCACTTCCCAGCTTCCTCCATTGCACTCCCATTCGGTATCACATTCAACAGAAATTCCAATGAACTACGGTACGGCTGACCAGTCGCTGGCTCCGTTTGCCTCTGGTCACTCGCTGCTGATGTTGTTATGTGCTTACCCAGTCTCTTTTCCGCTCCGTCTGCCGTCTACGTGCTGTATTTAGAGGCTCATTTCTCCTCATGATGATATTTTCATTTTTCTGAGGCTCGATGCTACTTTTTGTCTGGAATACGTTTTGTTTACAGAATCGTCTGTGTGCTTGTGTGAGAAATATTCATTTAGCTTATTTGCGTTTTTATCGGATTGCTTATATGCATCACCATGTCATTAAACTACGTAGTAGATACAAATATATATATCTCTAACTGAGCGAAATCTTCAATGCAGCTAAATGCATATTTTCAATCAATGCACAGTACACAAAGTTACAACAAAGTAAGAACAATCATTTGTCATTTTTCACAATTGTAACAATTGCCTTCAGACTCGGCCTGAGACACGCAGATATGAGCAGCAAGAAATGCTGGCATTTGTTTGTGTAATCAATGCTGAATTAAGACAGAGCGAAAGTCCAGATAAATGTTTGTACAAATGTACCAGTATGGAAATTTATTTGGCGTTAGGGTTAAGTCAAGCAAAACGCAATTCTGTTTATGGAAATTGCAATTTCCTATTGACATCATCTGCAGCTGCCGCTCCAGGCTGAAAGCTGATTCTTTTTGCTGTCTCCGCCAACAGAAAGACATGCTTGGAGGCCAACAGTCTGCAATTACATCGCTCGTTGGCAGGGCGGTGCTGGAGATTGGAGAGTGCAGAGTGGAGAGCATAGGGCAGGCCTCAAGACGCAATCAAACTTCAACTATTCCCTTCTCTCAAACTACCAAGAATACTTTTACACACATTTTCCGATTGTTTTGTGGCCTGTTTTTCTGCCTGTTGTGCATTGTCTGACAGTGCGAGTGAGTGTGCGGAAAGCTCTGTAATTGAATTGTGACATTTACATACACTTTGCAATTGTAATTGAAAAATGCATAAATTGTAATTACATTTTCGCCACTCTGCCTCCTGATAGCAGCCATCAGTTCACAAAGCATATGCAATTTAATTTGCTTGAACAATGGTCTATTATTGATATAGAAAAGTATTGTGCGGCGGACGAGCCGAAGAATTTACTCACCTCACTGGCGCAAGCATTATACAATATGTCATACGATGTTGTATACGATGAAGTTCTTTAGCTCCGTATCTACAAACTGGCCGACCAAGTAGCTGTACCAAATATGTTGTTGGGCTTCTTCTTGGGAAAATATCCGCAAGACCAGCTCAGCAAAATTAAATGCTCAAGTAATAAAAAGCACAGGGAGCGTGGCTGTTGTTGTTGTTGTTGTGTTGGTCTTGTTGACGTTGTTGTTATCCACTATGGCTTTTAAAGCAGCACAAATCGGGTTTTATTAGGAGCTCCCCTCCTTGTCAAGCTGCGGGTTCTGTTTTAAATGGTGTTGTTGCTGTTACTGCGAGCGCGTTTTACACTTTGTTTACAGGATAATCGCTTGATTTATGACACTTTCTTTTCATATACATTTACATTTGTATGTGCGTGTGCGTCGTGTTTTGTGATGAAGGACCTCAGCACTGGCTGCTGGCTGCTGGCTGCTGCTACCGACGGAGTTTGCCTTCAAAACCGTTTCCGTCGACTTTTCCGTGCAACTACAGAATAAAGGCAACATTGCGGGGTTGGGAACAAGAAGAAATACATAAGACGTAAAATAAACGCGAGGGCCAAACATAAACCTTCACATCGATACACACACACTCACACCCGTAAGTACACTCATACGCACACGCACATACCCTTGCATAACCGAACGTAAATCAATACGGCATAAAAATAAAAAATTATATTCGATTTTGATGTTGTAATCGCATATGGTCAAAGGAAGTTGTTTCATAGCAATCCCGATTGGGCTACCACTTTTGGCTTTTTCACGCCCCGTTTGTTAGCAATCACACACTCACACACATACACGCATGCGGCCAATCATATACTCAGAATAGTACGGAATTTTGCTTGCCAAGCACGTGACTCATTTGGCATTGGAACACGCTATCCGATTTTGTCTTCGAACGCATTATATAATTATTACACAGAGTAATGTATTGTAAGAGTCCTTACGAACCGCTTTCACCAACTTTTACAATTTGTCCACCTGCCGTGCCATGCCACAGTTGCTCTTTGTTTTAGTTTCTCGCCCAGCTCAAAGCTGTCCGCCCATTCACAGGGCCAGAAGCACAGCTGTATGCCGCGACCACTCCGTCGAAAATTTGAAGGCAATGCTCCGTACAGACAGCTCCATGTTTCTGTTACGGTTTCGGCTTCGGTATCGATGTCGGGAACTGTTTCTGTTTCGGCTTCAGTTTGGCTCTGCGACGCGCTGCTGCGCCACTCTCTATTGGAAAATGTGCTGTGTTCAGGCTGCTCCGCCGACAGCAAACAGCTTGGCTGAGCAACCGTTTTCCAGGCACATAAACTGAGCTCTCAACTCACCAACACACCAAGGGACAACCAATGCTAGCTATCATTTTGGTAGTTGAATATTTTTTTACTTAAGTCAGTTGTGACGTTACTGTGTTATTATCAGCTACTTGGGGTCAACCAACTCCTCGGCCTAGAGCACATAATTGCATAACTATCGCAGTGAAAGAAAATCGTCCAATTTACTGAATCCATGAACAGCTGATGTGGATTTGATATAATCTTGTTAGCGCATATCATTCGCTTAAAATAGCGGGAATTATTCGCTTGCGCACCTTTAGAAAACATCCTGCACGACAACTACCCTGTGTTGCTATTTCCCCTTCTCGCTTCTCCCATCTCTGCTAGAACTTGAACACTGCTACGTTCCAGCCATTCAAGCGAGCGACCGTTGACGAAGCCGATTCGCTCACTCGCTCTTTCGCTCACTGCTCTCCGCGTGATCCTTTGGGCTGCAGTCGAAAACTGGAATTTTTCTGACAGCTTCGCTCTGGTGCGGTCTCTGCTGCTGGCAGTGGCTGTAGCGCTTGCTCTGTCTCCGCCTCTGCAGTGGTAATTTTCTATAGTACGACAGCCGTTGGTTTTTCTTTTTGTAACCTGTGCATCCGCGCGGGTGTGGTCCGCTATTGGCGTGCGTGAAAATCTCGAACAGTATGGCTGGCACAAAATTGGGAAGCGTTCCCTTCCTCCTTTATGGCGTTCTGAGTATTTCGTATTTTGAATATGATGTGATTGTACACTCACACACACACATGCAGTCATCCCACCCTTGAATATTTTGGGTTTGGCTGAACTGTTTGAGCCATATTATTCGCAGTTTTATCTTTGTTTTTTCTTTTCCTAGTTAATTTTTCATTTAATTTTTCCTTGCACACTTCAAGTAGGAGTGTACACACACAGTTATGCGCACACGATTCGAGCAGGCAGACACACGCACACACGCTCGCAGAAATGACACAGACACAGACACAGACACAGTCACAGGCACAGACACAAATGCAGGCACCGAAACCAGACACAAACAGCACTTACAACTTCACAGAGAACTGAACGTTGTGTTTCACAGTCCGCGTTCACGTACGCCGTACCAGCACAACAATTGAGTACTAAATCTGCGCCGAGCTCGACGTCAGGAATAAAGCACTAGCGCTGCTCGATGATTGCAGCCACCACAACTTCCGGAGAGCAAGAGCAACAAAGAGAGCGCGACCGAAGAGAAGAGCGCATCGGGCATAGTGAGAGCGAGGGAGAGACCATGCGCGAAAATCACCAGCACTGGCTCTGACTCTTATACTTCTATATACACTCTGATGCTTGCTTCGGCATCAGGCAGGCCAACTCACCTTTGGCTGCGCTCGTTTGGTAACCTGTCCAGTCGGGTCGGTGTGCAAGCGTGCGTGTGTGTGTTTATGCTTGTGTATGTGTGTCAGCTACTCGATAACCCTTTAACATAGCCCTTTTGCTT